>SJYR01001021.1:379642-404122 GCA_006410655.1 Kobus ellipsiprymnus
AAAAATAAACAAATGGGACCTAATTAAACTTAAAAGCTTCTGCACAACAAAGGAAAATATAAGCAAGGTGAAAAGACAGCCTTCAGAATGGGAGAAAATAATAGCAAATGAAGCAACTGACAAACAACTAATCTCAAAAATATACAAGCAACTTATGCAGCTCAATTCCAGAAAAATAAGCGACCCAATCAAAAAAATGGGCCAAAGAACTAAACAGACATTTCTCCAAAGAAGACTTACAGATGGCTAACAAACACATAAAAAGGTGCTCAACATCACCCATTATCAGAGAAATGCAAATCAAAACCACAATGATGTACCATTTCATGCCAGTCAGAATGGCTGCAATCCAAAAGTCTACAAGCAATAAATGCTGGAGAGGGTGTGGAGAAAAGCGAACCCTTTTACACTGTTGGTAGGAATGCAAACTAGTACAGCCACTATGGAGAACAGTGTGGAGATTCCTTAAAAAACTGGAAATAAAACTGCCATACGACCCAGCAATCCCACTGCTGGGCATACACACCAAGGAAACCAGAATTGAAAGAGACACGTATATCCCAATGTTCATCGCAGGACTGTTTATAGTAGCCCATCAGCAGATGAATGGATAAGAAAGCTGTGATAATATACACAATGGAGTATTACTCAGCCATTAAAAAGAATACATTTGAATCAGTTCTAATGAGGTGGATGAAACTGGAGCCTATTATACAGAGTGAAGTAAGCCAGAAAGAAAAACACCAATACAATATACTAATGCATATATATGGAATTTAGAAAGATGGTAATGATAACCCTGTATGTGAGATAGCAAAAGAGACACAGATGTATAGAACCGTCTCTTGGACTCTGTGGGAGAGGGTGAGGGTGGGATGATCTGGGAGAATGGCATTGAAACATGTATAATATCATATATGAAATGAATCTCCAGTCCAGGTTTGATTCATGATACAGGGTGCTTGGGGCTGGTACAGTGGGATGACCCAGAGGGATGGTATGGGGAGAGAGGTGGGAGGGGGGTTTAGGATGGGGAACACGTGTACACCTGTGGTGGATTCATGTTGATGTATGGCAAAACCAATACAATATTGTAATTAGCCTCCAATTAAAATAAATAAATTTATAATAATAATAAATCTGTGACAAGAGAAATAAAGCCTCCTCAGTAAAGAAAACCCCTACCAGTCATTTTCTGTTTTTTTTTTTTTTGTTACTGTACTCATTTTATTGAAGAAACAAAATGTGGTGCTTCTCTGGAGACAAAAGCACATCATTAGTTCTAACATTTGTCAATGCAGCACAAAAGCAGACATATTTTGTTTAACATCAGAAGCCCACAAATGAAAAACTGAAAGTCATTGGTAACCAAGGAAACTAACAGTGAATGGCTGGCTGTCTTTCAAAGGAAGACAAGAAGGGGCAGGAGAAAGATAATGGAACACAGGTTAAATCCCACTGTAGGAAAAGATGTCCTGTGCTCAGGTATCCTGTTAGTACCATCTCTATTTGCATTTTGCTGAGTTCTTGTAACAAAGTCCCCTGCCACAAACAATTCAACACAAGCAATGCCTATTTTTGCTCTTAGTCCACAGAAGAGTTGTGTTTATGATAAAACCCATTTAATATTTCATTTTGCCTGTGTCCCTTTCAGTTCAGTTCAGTTCAGTCACTCAGTGGTGACCAACACTTTGCGACCCCATGAATCGCAGCACGCCAGGCCCCCCTGTCCATCACCAACTCCCGGAGTTCACTCAGACTCACATCCATCGAGTCAGTGATGCCATCCAGCCATCTCATCCTCTGTTGTCCCCTTCTCCTCCTGCCCCCAATCCCTCCCAACATCAAAGTCTTTTCCAATGAGTCAACTCTTTGCACGAGGTGGCCAAAGTACTGGAGTTTCAGCTTTAGCATCATTCCTTCCAAAGAAATCCCAGGCCCTTTAGGTATCCCCAATTTTGCCCTCAAGGGCTGTCACCCCAAAGTGCATACTAAACACTATTTCCTGCCAAAATATTTATTAGCTGTATGATTGCCACGTTATCATTCCTGGAACACAATAACATTGTCAACTGCACCTATTCATGATGCACATCCAGATATCTGCCACAGAGTCATCTTTCTCCAGTTTTAATTATCAGTCAAATGCATTCACAGGATGCCACCATGCACTGAGAGAAGAAATAAGATGTAGAATCCTGGGCCAAGATAACCTTAAGAGACAGCACAGACATATGGAGTGAAAAGATAAAAGACATCCAACTGGGAAAATAGCAAGAGAAAACATAGCAACCACACTTTGCCAAAACCAGCTACACAGCACCGTACATACATGTGGGAGAGCTGGAGCAAGGGTTGTCATCACTCATGGGTGGCTTCCTGAACCAGCTGGAGACAGAAAAGGAAGCAAAGATGGACAGAAGCATAAGAAGCCCCTGAGGTAGGGAATGTGTCAGGCATGAATGCTTGCAAATAGGAGAGAACAATCTGTACTTAGTGTAAGAAAGTGAATGTATGTGTGTCCGTATGCGTATGTGTAAGGTTCACTTAGCTGGTATATGGAGTATAGCTGCCCTATAAGAAAGGGCTGTATGGTAAAGAAGCATGTGGTTAGAAATCCGGAGTTTATAGAACTAGAACTAAAACAGACTTTGAAGAAAAGTCACATTGCTTAGTTGACTCATCCCCAGGCAGATGAATATCCAGCCTGTTGGGCATAGATGACACTTAGTTTCTTTTGGCATGTTCTGAAATGAGACTCTTTGATATTACAAATATTATTACAACCATATATGGAGTGTCTTCTGGGTGCTGGATGCCTCACTCAGAGGTTACAGATGTCTAATCCTCATGATAATCCTGTAAGGTATGCACAATCATCCTCATGTCACAGGTAGGGAGTCTGGGGTCAGAAAAGTTAGGTCACTTGCTCAAGGTCACACAGATAATTGAATCTGGAATTCAGATCCAAGTCTGATTCCCAATTTCAAATGTTCCCAATATAACCTGCTGCTTTCCTTAGAGGTGCATTTCAGAGGGTACAAGATTCAGGAAATCATTTACTAATGGCAGCCCACCTATATCCTCTCATCCTAGAAACATGCCTGAATATTTAAAACAAACAAAAATGCTCAGACATTATTATCACTAGCCAAAAGGAGCAAATGCTTTGGGTCACTTCTTGCATTTTCTGCCAATGACATGGGGCAGAAGGACCAGCATGATGCCGTGGACGGCTGTCACATCTACTTTCCTATTCCTGTTCTTAGGTAATGCAGCTAAGAAATCTACTAATTAAATCGCATGTGGAGTTGCAATCCAAGGGGAACTGCCTACTTGTGGTTTCTCTTTGGAAGCAAGTCAGAAATTTCTTGGCACACAGTGAATGGGCAGACCTTAGGTACCATCTGAAGATATTTTTAACGTGAGCATTGTCATGCAGGAAGTTGCTCCCAATTAAGCTTAAGTAGTGGGCAAAAAACGGCCATCTCCAGGGAGGCAGCATCACCTGGCTCTGAATGGAGGCTGCTAGCGTGCAGCTTAAGAGAATGAATTGGGCCTGAGGATTTGGAGAGATGCCAAGCAACAAATTAGTTCTGCATCCAGTAGATGAGGTTGTAATTTCCTTTCCTTGGCGGGGAGGAGGGGATGAAATTTTGCAGGTGAATGGTCTGAGAAAGTCCCCACAGACGGGGGAATGTCAAAATGTTCTGTGTAAATTTGAGGGGTGAAAAGAGTGACCTTCACACACATATGTGGTCAAGCCAGGGCTCAGTAAAGGGGTCAGCAAGTGAGAGCTGGTTAAATCTGGCTTGCAACCTGTTTTCATACAACCAGAATGACTTGTGTATTTTCAAAGGTTTGAGAAGAGAAGAATGTTTCACATAGCCCATATATGGCCTGCAGAACCTAAAATATTTACTATCTGGCCTTTTACAGAGAAAATTTGCTGATCCCTGGTTTGAATGCCTCAGTCCCATTCTGGGGATTTGATCACCTGTGCTTTTTAGTCAGTCCTCAATTTCTGGTTCAGTCTTGCTTCTCTCTTGGATCTTTCCACTCAGCTTAAAAATATCTTTATGTTTCCAAGACCCTGCCTCCTTTGAAAGACTCTGCCCTTGGCCAAACTCAGGCTCCTCTGAGCCTTCTTCTAGATGAGGCCTCAGTTTTGGCCTATAAAGACAGCAGACTCAGAGTGAAGGACCTCATCCTCCTCTGCTCCACCAGAGACTTGAACCAACTCTAGTTTCTCACAGCTTGAGGCCTCATCTCCATCCCCTCTTAAGTTCATGTCTGAGAAAGCTCAAGGCTGCCGAAACATTTACTGCATCCCAGCCAACACCAGAAACCCTGCCTCTGATAAGCATCAGTCAGCAAATCCAGATGACTTAATTACACAGAGCAGCTCCTTTACCTGTGTTTAGTAATTTTCCACTTTTCCATCTTGAGCCCTAATCATTGCCCTTGCCTAGTCCCTCCTTCTACCTTTAAAATATCTAGTCACCACTGCACAGATAAAAATTGAGCTCAGCTTACACTGGACTCTCTTCCCTACTATGATAGTTATTGAGTAAAATCAGTCTTATTTGCTTTTTACTAATGTCTAACTTCTCTTTCTGATGCCTCCCAAAACTTTCATCCATCAGCCAAATGGCCCTTGCTTATCACCTCCAAGTTCCTACCTCCCACCCACTCCTCAGTCCCCAGAAAACAAGGTGCTATCTCCATAAAGTCCCCACTGTCCTCCTTGTTTGTATAAGTTGCTCAGTCATATCTGACTCTTTTGTGACCCCATGGACTGTAGCCTGCCAGGCTCCTCTGTCCACAGAATTCTCCAGGCAAGAATACTGAGTGGGTTGCCATTACCTTTTCCATGAGATCTTCCCTGGCCCAAGGATCGAACCCAGGCCTCCCACATTGCAGGCAGATTCTTTACTGACTCAGCCATCAGGGAAGTCCCAACTGTCCTCCTTAGTTCAGTTCAGTCACTCAGTCATGTCCTACTCTTTGCGACCCCATGAATCACAGTACGCCAGGCCTCCCTGTCCATCACCAACTCCCAGAGTCCACCCAAACCCATGTCCATTGAGTTGATGATGCCATCCAACCATCTCATCCTCTGCCGTCCCCTTCTCCTGCCCTCAATCTTTCCCAGCATCAGAGTTTTTTCCAAACTTCTTCGCATCAGGTGGCCAAAGTATTGGAGTTTCAGCTTCAATTACATCCCTTCCAATGAACACCCAGGACTGATCTTTAGGATGGAATGGTTAGATCTCCTTGCTGTCCAAGGGACTCTCAAGAATCTTCTCCAATGCCACAGTTCAAAAGCATCAGTCTTGATTCCAGCTTGTGCTTCCTACAGCCCAGCGTTTCTCATGATGCATATAAGTTAAATAAGCAGGGTGACCATATACAGCCTTGATGTACTCCTTTTCCTATTTGGAACCAGTCTGTTGTTCCATGTCCAGTTCTAACTGTTGCTTCCTGACCTGTATACAGGTTTCTCAAGAGGCAGGTCAGGTGGTCTGGTATGCCCATCTCTTTCGGAATTTTCCACAATTTATTGTGTGATCCACACAGTCAAAGGCTTTGGCATAGTAAATAAAGCAGAAATAGATGTTTTTCTTACCCACGCCTGAAGTAAATAGCAGCAGCTGCACTTTGCTGGAGCAGCCGTGAAGAGAGACCCCAAGTCCAAGGTAAGAGAAACCCAGGTAAGATGCCAGGCACTGAGAGAAGGGATCGGGGGGCAGACAGACTGAAACTACAGTCACGGACAACTAGCCAATCTGATCACATGGACCACAGACTTGTCTAACTCAATGAAACTAAGCCTTGCCATATGGGGCCACCCAAGACAGATGGGTCATGGTGGAGAGGTGTGACAGAATGTGGTCCACTGGAGAAGGGAATGGTAAACCACTTCAGTACTCTTGCCTTGAGAACCCCATGAACAGTATGAAAAGGCAAAAAGATAGGACACTGAAAGATGAACTCCCCAGGTCAGGAGGTGCCCAATATGCTACTGGAGATCAGTGGAGAAATAACTCCAGAAAGAATGAAGGGATGGAGCCAAAGCAAAAAAAAAACACCCAGTTGTGAATGGGACTGGTGATAGAAGCAAGATTTGATGCTGTAAAGAGCAATATTGCATAGGTACCTGGAATGTTAGGTCCATGAATCAAGGCAAATTGGAAGTGGTCAAACAAGAGATGGCAAGAATGAACATCGACATTCTAGGAATCAGTGAACTAAAATGGATTGGAATGGGTGAATTTAACTCAGATGACCATTATATCTACTACTGTGGGCAGGAATCCCTTAGAAGAAACGGAGTAGCCATCATAGTCAACAAAAGAAACGCAGTACTTGGATGCAATCTCAAAAACGACAGAATGATCTCTGTTGGTTTCCAAGGCAAACCATTCGATATCACGGTAACTCAAGACTATGCCCTGACCAGCAGGGCTGAAGAAGCTGACGCTGAACAGTTCAGTGAAGACCTACAAGACCTTCTAGAACTAACACCCAAAACAGATGTCCTTTTCATTATAGGGGACTGGAATCCAAAAGTAGGAAATCAAGAAACACCTGGAGCAATGGGCAAATTTGGCCTTGGAGTACAGAATGAAGCAGGGCAAAGGCTAATAGAGTTCTCCCAAGAGAACACACTGATCATAGCAAACACCCTCTTCCAACAACACAAGAGAAGACTCACACATGGACATCACCAGATGGTCGACACCAAAATCAGATTATATTCTTTGCAGCCAAAGATAAAGAAGCTCTATACAGTCAGCAAAAACAAGACAGGGAGCTGACTGTGGCTCAGATCATGAACTCCTTATTGCCAAATTCAGACTTAAATTGAAGAAAGTGGAGAAAATCACTAGACCATTCAGGTATGACCTAAATCAAATCCTTTATGACTATACAGTAGAAATGAGAAATAGATTTAAGGGCCTAGATCTGATAGACAGAGTGCCTGATGAACTATGGATGGAGGTTCATGATGTTGTACAGGAGACAGGAATCAAGACCATCCCCAAGAAAAAGAAATGCAAAAAAGCAAAATGGCTGTCTGAGGAGGCCTTACAAATAGCTGTGAAAAGGCATGAAGCAAAAGGCAAAGGAGAAAAGGAAAGATATAAGCATCTGAATGCAGAGTTCCAAAGAATAGCAAGGAGAGATAAGAAAGACTTCCTCAGTGATCAATGCAAAGAAATAGAGGAAAACAATAGAATGGGAAAGACTGTCCTCCCAGTGACCTCCTTTAATCTTTTCCCTCCATGTCTGAGGAGCACCTGACCCCAAAAAATCTTCCTACTGAAACTTCCCAAGAAACCAGGGCATTGCCATCAGCTGGTTCCATTCCTACTTTGCTAACTAATCTGGCTTTCTGTTCTCCAATCTACCCTTCAGTGTTAGCAATCTCTGGGGCTTTTTCCTTAACCTTTTCTCCACATGCTACTCACCCTTGTTAATGGCTATACAACCAACATCATCTACTGTCCCAGGATATTGATTCATCTTTTCAAGTGTCTCTGAACATTTCCTCCTCTTAACCTCAGCAATGTGTCAAACGAAACATCTCACCCAGACTTCCTTCTCCTCCTCTTAATCTCAGTGATGTGTCAAACCAAACATCTCACCCAGACTTCCTCTTCCTCCTCTTACCTTTCCTTTCTCAGTTAAAAGTAACTCCATTTACCTAGTTGTCAAGCTTAGAAACTCAGACATCTCTCTTCTGCTCCTTTCCCACATCTTATCACAAAACCTCTCCATCATATCTGGATAATATAGATAAGGTAGCTGACATTTATTGAAAGTCTGTTTTGGGTCAGAGAAATGCTAGACACCTCACCTAGGTGATGTCATTTAATCCTCACAAGCTATAATCAACATTCATAGATCAGGGAACTGAGGCTGAGATGTTACTATTAATACCTTCCTCAAGGTATCACTGCTAATGAGGGCAGAGTGATTCTAGAGCATATGCCCTGATGTGCTTCTTAGGCAAAATCAAGGTGGTGCTATATGCCAGAGGCACAGAGTGGAACCAGAAATGTATCATCTTGCAGAAGGAAGAGGACCTGGCTGAAATCATTCTTATTTCTTTTGTACACCTTTATGGAAGAATCCCCTGGAGGAGGGCACGGCAACCCACTGCAGTATTCTTGCCTGGAGAATCCCCATGGACAGAGGAGCCTGATGGGCTACAGCCCATGGGGTTGCAAAGAGTCAGATACTACCAAGAGATTAAGCACAGCACAGCACATGAAAGAATCACAGTGCTGGATTTCTTGTGTCTAGCTCAGCCCAGTCTGAATAGAAAACAAAGGCAAGCGCCCCGTTTCCCTTCCTTTCACAAACTACACTGCTGAGGGCATGTGAGCATCTGATCAGCTGCCAGGCGCAGAGGCACCTGGAAGCAGGGGCCAAGGCCCTGGGGCTCAAGGTTGCACACAGAAATGTTTTCCCAGAGATACTTAACCCTTGGGTTCCCAGAGCTCACAGTGCCATCCAGCTAGATAGCTTATGACTTAAAATGTTTATTTCAGAATAATAGCCATAAGGAGCCCAGAAAATCAAGGCTTTGTTCAAATTTATATCAGTTTCAGAGCCTGAGGAAGCTTGAATTTCTAGCTCAGGGAAGAAACATCACCAGGGACGATACTTCTCCTTATAGACCATTAAAGGGCAGCCTTCTCCCCACTTACCAAACATCTTCCCTCACTGGCTTGGCTCAAACTCACCTTTGTCCCGCACCCTACAGGGTGTTACATAGTCTGACTGATCATTCTCACAGCAGCTGCTTCCTCACCCCCTACTACACTCAAAGGTGACCCTATCATATGAAGACAATTGGATTCCTATAAGTCCTTTGAGATGAAGATAGACTTCTATTGAAATAAGTCACTATTGAGTCAGATTTTTTTTTAAACCAGACTCTCTTTCAGAGTGTGAATCATTCCTTTTAGAAGTTTCACTGTGATGCCCCATAGAAATTTTGAATCACCTTAAGTGACTGTCCACTTTGCTTTCCCCCTTTTCCTGCCACAGACCTCTTTTGCATCTCTTGCAGTGTCAAGGGCAACTTTCCTTCCACACTGTGGATTTTTTACCCCTCTCCAAATGGGCTTGTGTTGACAAGAGAAGGAGTACTCAGAAGTTTTTTGTATTGAAGAGCTCACTTTCTTCAGGTTATAAATGCTTTCGGAAGGTTACAAACTCTTTGGGCACTCAAGGATAAAGAAAACAATGCTTTTAGCAAAGGATTCACCAATCTGAATGAGATAATCTGAATTTTGTATGTAAAGTTCTGCATTGTCATTATTAGCCCTGTATGAAACATTCCTCTAATAAATTCAGAATCATAAAATCTTGAAGCATTTAACTGGCTCATTCCCACAAAAGGAACTGTTCACTAAGGAAGAAGAAAGAAAGAAGTAGTGAGGATGATCTCTACCGTCACCTTTATTATCTGGGAGCTGTCTACCAGAGTGCCTCTCTTGGCCCCATTTTGTGGGCTTTCTAGAAACTTCTGAGGCTGTTGGGGACGTGCACATCCATCTCAAAGGATGACTCAGTCGCTCCTGGGAGAAGTTGTGTCATCTGGTTTCAGTGGCTTAATTGCAGCCTCTTACACACACCTTCTCCAGATCACTGTGCAGGAGCACATGGCACCTGATCCTGGCATTTCAGGCTCCTTTGCACTTATGTGGGCAACAGGCAGATATCGACTCTTAGTTTCTGTCTCCCCTCAAGTAAAAGCCTTCTATTGGGGCTCATTCTTGGATGGGATTTAAAATAGATTCCTTGATAAAAATTTTTTCTCTTGCCCATTTACTAGAGCAGTGCTTCTCAAATGTCAAACAACATGTGGGTTACTTGAGGATTTTACCAGAAGTGCAGATTGAATAAGCAGATCTTAGGTGGGGCTTGGGATTCTACATCTTTTTTTTTCCCTAATTAAAAAAATTATTTAGTTGTGGCTGTTCTAGGTCATTGCTGCTCTGCGGGCTTTTCTCTAGTTATGGCCAGCAGGCTTCTCATTGTGGTGGTTTCTTGTTGCTGATCCTCGGCTCTAGAGCACAGGCTCAACAGCTGTGGTAAATGGTCTTAGGTGCTCAGCAGTATATGGGATCTTCCAGGATCGGGGATCAAACTTGAGCCTCCTGCATTAGCAGGCAGATTCTTTACCACTGAGCCACCGGGGAAGCCCAAGATTCTACATCCTTAACAAGCTTCCAGGTATTGCCAATGTGAACCACCAAATACACTTTTGAGTATAAGATATTAGCTTCAGTGAAATTAAAATTTTGTGACAGCATCTCAAGGGAATCCCTCCCAGAAGCTCATGGTCCCATTGGGATGTATAGGCACCTTCTTTGCTCTTGGTGCTCTCCACCACTCACACCTCTGTGCTTGTTGTTGTTGTTCAGTCATCAAGTCGTGTCTGACTCTGAAAACCCATGGACTGCTGAACGCCAGGCCTCCATGTCCCTCACCATGAATCCCATGAACCTCTGTGCTAGTCACAGACAAATCCATCCTCCGCCCTGGATTACCCATCTTTGGCAGATGTGTACCCTTTCAGCAAGAGCTTGTATTCAGTTTGTCAAAATCCTAAATGCAGTGAACATCACAATTTATCTTTCTGGGATGGTCTCTTGTCTCTCTTCTAGTTCTAATCACCTACTAAGTGACTGATCCTGGCTGAGAGTTTGCTACAGGCCAGGTCCTGCCCCTCGGACCCTGCAAACTCTCCATGCTCTGTCATTCCTCAAGGCTCTTGAATACACTACTCCTTTGCCAGGAGTCCTCTCTCCCCTCCTCTGCTATTAGGTGCAAGAGGTCCATGGTACCTCCTCTGGGAAGCCCTCCTTGATTCCTCCAGGCAGGGCTGCCTGGCATCCTTCTCTGTACTCCAACAGCTTCCAGGAAAGATCTGCTTTATTTTGTTCATTTGCCTGTGTCTATTCCCCAAATGTACCCTCCAGACTGTGAGTTCTTGAAGTGAAGTGTTAGTCATTCAGGCATGGCTGACACTTTGTGACCTCATAGACTGGGCTTTCCAGGCTCTTCTGTCCACGGAATTCTCCAAGCAAGAATACTGGAGTGGGTTGTCATTTCCTTCTTCAGAATATCTTCCCAACCCAGGGATTGAACCTGGGTCTCCTGCATGGCAGGCAGACTCTTAACTGTCTGAGTCACCAGTGAGTTCTTGAGGGGCCTGCAAAGTGTCCTATCATTCCTAGCATCAATCCCAATGCCTTTCCCTGATCTCGAAATTAATGCAATAAAGTGAATTCTGCTAGCTAACCTATTTG
The DNA here is from genome assembly GCA_006410655.1 of Kobus ellipsiprymnus. Lineage (NCBI taxonomy): Eukaryota > Metazoa > Chordata > Mammalia > Artiodactyla > Bovidae > Kobus > Kobus ellipsiprymnus. Next base: position 390,976 of record SJYR01001021.1, read on the forward strand.
CTCTTCAGAACAGACAAATCCTTTCTCAACTCCTAGATCATAGGTAAGCAACATCTAAGTGATGCTGTCCACTGATCCACTTTACTGAAGCTCAAAGAATAAAGAGAAATGGGATGGAAGAATAAAGAGAAAAGGATGGAAGGCCAGGGTATGTTCATGAAGTTCCCTATGGTTTGGGCTGGGGAGTTGACAAGACACATCTCATACAGCAGAATTAAACATCCCCATGTGCTACTCTACGAGCCACTTCTGCATCATGGTGAAGAGTATGGGGTGTGGGATTAGACATCCTGGGTTTAATCTGAGTGAGCAGGTTTACTTTCAAAGCCAGTTCTCCCGACAGGACTGGTACTCACCAGCACTAGTAGTCAAAAGCAGCTGTTGTGAGGATGGAATGGGCTTCTCTAAACCAGCACTTAGTCAGTGCCTGGCACCAAGCAAGCACTCTGTACATGGTTGTTACCACATGCTACATAAGCACCATGGTAATCTGAGAAGAAAGGCAGTGCCAAAGGATGTTCAAACTACTGAACAAGTGCACTCATTTCACATGCTAGGAAAGTAATGCTCAAAATTCACCATGCTAGGCTTCAACAATACGTGAATCAAGAACTTCCAGATGTTCAAGCTGGCTTTAGAAAAGGCAGAGGAACCAGAGATCAAATTGCCAACATCCACTGGATTACAGAAAAAGCAAGAGAATTCTAGGCCATCCCCGATAAGCTCACTCCTGAGCACAGTGCTTGGCAGTGGGGAAGCGCTCAGTACACAGAGATACTGTTATCACTATTACGTGTAGAAGCAGCCCAGGAATGGGAACAGCACACTTCAGGACTTGCATCTCTGCCACTGGCATCCTACGTGGGAAAGGTTCTACAGGGATAATTATACTGATGTCTAGATCTGTTAGATGGAAATGGCCCAGTTACTCAGTTAAGAACGTGGAGAACACATATCTAAATATCTAATAGAAACGGTAGATATTTCACTCTCCAATCATTAGAATAGAAGCTTTCCTCAGAAGTCAGGTATCACTGCTGATATGAGTCAATTTGCTTTAATTAGTAGATATGTGAGCCCACTTATACACTTATTTCAATATCATCCACTACAATGATGAGAGGGGTGTACAGCAGACACTGGTGGTTGACTCACTCATCCCTTCCCAAATTCCTTTCCCTTTCTGACTCAATGAATTGCCAGATGAAGCCTGTTGTAGGCTTCCTGGGAGTTTTTATTTTTCTGATACAGATGCTGTCCCTTCCTCTTCATCCTTCTTCCTAAAGGAACATGAAAAAGATGTCAGGAACTGCAGCAGCTATTCAGTAATTAAGAGGAAAGGACAAAGAGAATCGAGGAGATTTCTGCACTGGCCTTGTAGATTTGTTGAAACACATTCCAGTACTGTTACATGAAAACTCTTTGCTTAAGTCACTCTAGTGCAGGGTGCTGCTTGTGCTTGTGGGTGCTCAGTTATGTCAGTTGTGTCCAACTCTTTGTGACCTACGGACTATATAACCCACCAGGCTCTGCTGTCCATGGGATTCTCCAGGCAAGGATACTAGAGTGGGTTGTTGTGCTCTCCTCCAGGGGATCTTCCCAACTCAGGGATAGAACCCGTATCTCCTGCATCTCCTGCATTGCAGGCAGGTTCTTTATAAACTGAGCTACCTGGGAAGCCCTGGAGGGTGCTGCTACTTGAAGCTAAAAGAATATCTAAGTAATGCAACATGGATGCAATTAGAGATGATCATACTAAGTAAAGTAAATCAGAAAAAGACAAATACTACATGATATCACTTACATGTGGAATCTAAAATATGACACAAATGGAGCCACCTATGAAACAGAAATAGAATCCTGGACACAGAAAATTGCCTGGTGATTGCCTAGGGTGAGGGATGGAGTGGGAGGTTGGGGTTAGCAGATGGAAGCTTTTATATATAGAGAATGGATAAACAACACAGTCTTACTACAGAGCACAAAGAACTGTATATAATATCCTATGAGAAACCATAATGAAAAATAATACAAAAAGAATCTATCTATCTATGTATGTATAACTGAATCACTTTACTGTATAGCAGTAATTAACACCACACTGTAAATCAACTATACTTCAATAATAAATAAATACTGTATGATAAATACATTATAGTGCTTTAAAAATTAATATTTGTCATATAAACCCATATGTGCTAATGCAACAATACGAAGACAAATTAACTACTTATTCCAGACTTTTCCTAGATCCCTGCAGAACTCATATTCATAAATCCAGCCCCAGTTCACTCTATTTCCTTGGAGGAAAAATGAACACTTTCCTTAGGCAAGAACCACTAGCTCAAGCTAAACTCAGCTATCCAAGGTCCAATCTTAAGTTGACATATGTCAGCCTTACTTAGTTCAGATCATTTCACTTGGGGTTCTGGGTGACCTGAACCTTATGAACTAAGGAGGAAGCTATCTAGAGTTGATCCAAACAGATGAATTCTCTCTTTCTGAAAAACTCAGGTTCACAACTTGTACATCTTAGCAACTATATTATGAATAGTAAAAGAAACAGATGAACAAGGAGACTTGTGCTTTCATCAGGCTGAATGAAAAGAAGTAAATAATTGAGACTTCCCCTAAGACTCCTAGCTTGTCCTGGGTATCCCAAAGCAATTTCTGATCCCTTTCACTAGGCAGCAGTTGGGGTCTGTGATTCCAAAATAATCAATCTTTCTAAGAGCGTCCACTGTACTCAGTGGACTGAATCAAGGTATTCATGTTCACAACTCCATGGGGGAAGGGTCCTGAGGACAGGAGGTTGGGGGGAGCAGGCACTGTGCTTGTTCAACTTTGTATTTAAGCAGTTAGCGCAGAACCTGATACTCCACAGAAGTTTGCTAAATGGAGTCATTTCTATTAATAATGAGTTGGTAATTTAAATCTCATTGCTGTACTTTAAATGTATTATATTTGCAGAAAATCATCTTAGTGACAAATGATTTATGTTATATAAACATTCAATAGTGCAGTCCTCTATAATTATGTTTATCTTTGATTAGGACAACTACAATTTGTGCCTGCCCATTTAATTTGTTTTAGTACAATACATACTACAAGTAAACTTGGAGTGTCATCCCAGTTAAAACAATTTTCTTTTATGGAGTTTTAGGATCTGTTTTTCCAGTGGAAAATGGATAATGCAGCTAAAAAGATTTCAGGTCTCTTTTCTTGCTGTTTGCCAATTTTTGTATTCTATTTCACAGAAATATAACTTTGAATCATAATTCCCCATTGCACATACATACAGCACTATTTTCCTTCACTTACCATGATACTGGTGATCATTTAAAGAATGTTCCAGAGTGTGCTACAGAAAATAAAACTTAGAGTCCTCAGTGAGCAACTAGCAACCAAAGTAGAAGTAAACAAATTCTCTAAAATACAAGTGTATAAACTGAACAACTGATTTATTGACTACAATACCTCTGGCATTGGAGCTGTTTGCTGTTCAAAATTTGCTCAGGTCTCATACAGTCATTGAAGGGGATCAGCATATGCCATCCCCATATATGCCCTTTGACAAAGATAATTTTGAACCGAAGGCAATTAAGAAACAACAGATATGGGGAGGGCTTTTCTCTGCCTAAGAATAGGGCACACATTTCCCCCTTTCCTGCTCTAGGATGAGGGGAATGACCCTTATCGCTGGAGATGGAGAGCTGGCACCAAGAGTCTCACGTGTTTATGAGTCTCCATAAACTAATCTTCCATTAATTCCCCTATATATTTCCTAGTTTGCATTGCTTTGTTTAGTCACTAAATAGTGTCTGACTCTTTGTGACCCTACGGACTGTAGCCCCCTAGGCTTTTCTGTCCATGGGATTCTCCAGGCAAGAATATTGGAGTGGGTGGCCATTTTCTTCTCCAGAGGATCTTCCTGACCCAGGGATCGAACTTGGGCCTCCTGCATCACCTGCACTGCAGGCAGATTCTTTACCACTGAGACACCATGAAACTGCATGTTTCCTAGTTATACTGTCTAGCTCCTCCTGTGATATATGGTAAATTTCCTGACATTTCTGCTCAATGGGGGTATGTTTTCCATACTATTGCTCTTCAAAATCAGGACCTCTCATCCTCAAAAAGCAGAGCAGTGCCTGATGCAGAAGCTTCTTCATAACACTCCAGGCATCATGGCTTAGGGGAATATGAGGGCTAGGTTTGCCTCCAGGCAGCACTTTGTACTAGCCAGCTAACCAAAAATAAGGTAATTAATCTCTCTGAGCCTCATATTCCTTGGTTATCTAAGAGAGGGGTAATAATACTGTTGGGGAGTAAAATCTTTCCCTCTACCCTCTTATGTTCAGTGAACAGGGGTCTGTAAATTTAACCAATAAAAGACTGATAGGAAGACAAGTGCATTAATATTTTTACATGCATGGGAGTTCAAAGAAAAAAAAGTGAAACTCAAAGAAGTGGTTAGATGAGGCTATATACCCTTTTTAACAAAGAAAAGAGGGTCTGGGCTTCAAGAGAATAATTATAGAGAAGCAATCAGTCTTTTGTCCATTAAATTTACAGATCCCCGTTCACTGAACCTACCTCTTAGGTAGATGGAAAGCTTTTACTCCTGTTGTAAAAACTGTCACACACTGCCAGATATCAAGGAGCCTTTCTACTGAGAAAACTGTCTTGATCACCATAAAGTGCTCAGCTTGGCGGATGAAGAAAATGCTGTTAACCCAGTTTTATTATGACTGATTCTAGATGTTGCTTTCCCAAGAGTGAGCATGGGTGCTGCCAGTTCATCCATGGGGTGTGTGTGTGTGTGTGTGTGTGTGTGTGTGTGTGTCTGCTTCCTTGTAAGCACCCACTACTAATTATATGGCAATGGCTATGTTATGGGCAGTGTGAAAAAAGAGATTTCTTGGGAAGAGTTGGGTTAAAGAAAGTTAGTAAAGAACTCTCACAGTGCTAGCAGTTTGAGCCTGGGTTGGTGTTTGAGCAAGAGCTCTAGGAGAGAGGGTGTGGAAGACAAGTGAAGCTCTCAACTACAGCAGCAGATCATTCTACAGACATCGGTCCCTGAGCCTGTTAGAAACAGCAATTGCATTTTATGAGTGTATCAGTGAAATATTTGTCTGGTGATGAAGGAGAAACTTGATAATTAGTATTTTGACTAATCTGTGAAATCAATGACAAATTATTTTGACTACTGTCAATTCAAAAACAAGAAATGTTTTATCAGTGGCTGCAGTCTCCTGGTACAGGTTAACATTCAGCAAAGAACTAGTAATTGACATCCATTAACGGGGCTTGGATTTGAACTATGTTAGTGGATAAGAGCTCATTAACAGATTTTTCAGGGTTTCTTATGGATAAGATCATAGTTCAATAGCCACACAAGGAAATCCTACAATTTTTTACCACAAGTAGTTGGAGCATTCCTATGTGAATGGGCTTTATGCTGGCATTTTTACAAGCTGTTTGCTGAAGACAGAACCCCGTGTTGGATTTTGTTCAGATTGTTTGAATCTAAGTTTAAATAAAAATAGAGTTTTCAGGGACTTCCCTGGGGTCCAGTGTTTAAGACTGTGCTTCCACTGCGGGGGCTGCTGGTTCGATCCCTAGATGGGGAACTAAGATCCTGTATTCTGTGTGGTGCAGTTAAAAAAAAAAAAAAAGTCTTAAAAAAAAGTGTTTTCAGCCTTGGCTGCCCATTAGAATGACCAAGGGAGCATTTAAAAGATCCAGGCTGTATTCTAGGCCAAACAGTTTAAGTACCTCTGGGTGTCCAGCCCAGGCATCAATACTGTAGTTTGTAAGACTCTCCAGGTGATTCCAATATGTGACTAGGGTTAAGCAGTAATAGCCTAGAGCTCTCCATGAGTCACTCAATTTCTCCCACTGCCCCTGCTTTACCCTGGAAATAGCAAGATACATGCAAAAATTGCTAGGAAATTTTCAAGACAATCTATCCAGAAGAATCATAATGTGTATGATAATCATAGTATATATAATGTATATAGAAGGTATTTGATTCTACATATAACAGGCCCTGTGGTGCTAAGTAGTAGAAGCAGTTAAGAATAACAACAAAAATAATACTATGAATTATCTCATTCAGTCATAAGAAAAGCCACGTGAAGTAGGTACTATTGTTACCTTCACTTTAAAAATAAGAAAACTGAGGCTATGAAGGGTGTAAGAGTCTGTAGGAACATTCAGAGACGTTTTTATTTGGCATGAGTGCTTGCTAAGTCACTTCAGTCATGTCCGACTCTTTGTGACCCCATGGACTGTAGCCCGCCAGGCTCCTCTGTCCATGGGATTTCCTAGGTGAGAATACTGGAGTGGGTTGCCTTTCCTTCTCTAGGGGGTCCTCCTGAACCCAGAGATCGAACCCACATCTCTTGCATCTCCTGCATTGGCAGGCAAGTTCTTTACCCTAGTGCCACCTGGGAAGCCCCTTTATTTGGCATGTCCCTCTTTTATTTCCTGTGTGAGAACCTGGTAGAGAAGGGGTCAGAAGGAGATAAGGCCAGGAGAGCTGCCTTCTTGCAGACAGAGCCCAGAAAAGAAGTCAAGGCTACACTGATTGAGGAGATCTGACGGGTAAATGCCTTCCTGATGAGCCAACTGTACCTGATGTTTAGACATCAGATTCTTGTGGGCATACCTGCCCTCCACCTCCCTGTAAAGATCAAGCTGAGTTTTTGCAAAAAATAATCTAAAACAGTAGAGCTTACAAGCAAATAAGCTCACAAGTCCCTTGGCTAAGTATCACTGAAGTTGAACTAAAAAGGGGGTAAGCTTTTAATTTCATGAAACTAAAGAAAAATCACTGTGCATTACAGGATTTTGAAAATAACAGCCCAAGAGACAGTTGCTGGGTTATAGTTCGATAATCCGTTAGTGTTCAGAATGCCAGGTGGTAAGGAGGAAAAACCTCTAGAGCTGAGACTTACGCCGCGTGTCTTATAATCAGACCTGGCAGCTGGTGGAAGCAGGATGCTCCCCAGTCCTCTCCTATCACACCCTGCATGGGAGAGTGGGAGTCCAGGTTACTGAGAAGAAAGTAAGAGGGGGTAAAAAGTGGCTTTTATTTTCACTTGGAGGGGAAAAAAATACCTTCTTCCTATGACTAACAAGAAGGAGGAGGAAGAGAGAAACTTCACAAGCAAGAAGCTTCATTTTGTAAACATGAGAAGTACTGTGCTCTGAAAACTGAAGCGAGGAGTAAAACAAAAATTTTCGGTTGGAAACATTCTTATTTATGCTTGTTCTCTACCATATTTATTCCTGAACAACCAAATTACTCTAGGGGAGGAATAGAAAATAAACTAATTTGTGAAATTTGGAAGTTATGGACCAGCAGAAAAATCTCAGTGTGAAGCAATTAAATATTGTTCCCGAGGAATCTTTAAGAGCAATAACCAAAAGATTTATTATTCTTCATGTCTATTTTGTTACGTCTGGTTATAAACACTTAGGTTGTTTTCACCATTTACATATTACTTCAAAAACACTGGCTGACATAATGAGGTGCAGAGAACAGATAACCATCACTTTCATAAGGTCTTCTTTCTGTGCCTGTAAATAATAATAATTTATAAGTTCTGATATGTACAATGCTATGGTAATTAAGAAGTGCAACATGAAAAAATGTCATTCAGAAGCTAATCCTCTGAGGATGTGAATGAGTGGTCTTCCAAATATTCTATAATCTCTCCCATCTATTTCTCCTTTCATATAAAACTTTTCCCACTCAATTTAAGGAGGAATTTGTCACTGAAATGACAGGCCAGAGCAAGAAAGGATAATTAGTCACCTGAAGGAACCCTCTCATGTTTTACTTAAAAGAAACAGCCAAGAAAGAGAGGTATCTAAATAAGTTCTGATTCTCAAGTTTACCTGAAGTGAAAATGGACCAAAGAAGGATATTTACTGAGAAGTAATTATTGCATAAATAATCAGCTGGATCCTCTTTTGTAAAAAACTGGCTCACTCATGTATCCTCTCTATAGAGTTCACTGAACATGCAATGTTTTCCAAGGTGCATTAAGAGAGGAAATTGCATAATCCCATTCAAGTGAAGCTACTAGTGATTCTAATTTAATTCATTGGCTGATGATCTAAAAGTCTGATATTGCCAACTTCCCCTATCTTGTGCATTGTTGGTGATCAAAAATAATGCCTGATTTATTTGGACATTCACACTGTTATTGATATTTCTCAAGTTATTTGGCATCTCACTTGGAAATAAGATACTGTCCAGGAAAATATGTGGTACCAAAATACAGTCGGCATGCTTACTTATTCCTTGTACTACTTTCAATGCAATGTGCCTTATTCTTGTCCCCCCACCCACAGGATATGTTGAGGAGAAGCAGACCTGTCTTTAATATGAGTCAACTTAAGGAAGCACTGTATAAGGGGCAAATATACTTCTAAAATCAAGTAATATGGTCCAAAACCAAACATAAAAATTTCCCCCATCCCTCAGAGGTAAACCCTTTCAACTCTTTGAGCTGTTGCTTCTAGCATTAACTTCCATGTTTCTAAGTATGTACATATACTGCTACCTCTTAATACATTTGCTTTAGACACTGACTATTGAAAAATGCTTAATTTCCTTTATGATGGGTAAATATTCTTCTTCTCCTGCTAATATAATTATGGCTAGGTCCATATGTATTCAATGTTCCCATTATAATGACAACATAAGGATTGTTCACTGCTGAACCAGTTAATATTATTCCATTTCCTTATTTGAATTATATTTTATTGTTCATGTAGCTCATAACTCCCTTATTTATTTACTCATGTTGGGGGGGGCATCTGATTAAATGTTTCTCACAACCTCCAACAGCTCTATAAAATGTCTTTCAGTATGACCTTCAACATGGTCAAACTGTTATTTAATTTATGGGTCCATCTCTCTCTCGGAGATACACCTATTCGGGTCCTCTAGTTTCCTGCTCCAATCTTGGATGGCTGTGTTCTGGCTGGTGGCAGAGATACCATGCTTGGACTTCCTTTCACTCTCATACGCTCTCCTTCATTTCTTTCCCGTTATCGATCTCTACTTGTCTTCCTTCTTCTTGGTTTAGTCCCTTTGGTTTCATGGGACACGTGCTTTAGTAACTTTTTGAATAATGGTGCAGAGAGAGAAAATTTTTTGTGTGCTTACATGTCTGAAAATGTCTTTTTTCTATCTTCTTCTTTACATGATAGTCTGGTTATAGCATTCTCTGTTAAAGATCATTTTCTTTCAGTATCTTGAGGGTATCACTCTATTGTCTTCCAGCTTCCAATGCTTCTGTAGAGAAATTCCATACTCCTGTATTCCTTTTCTTTTACATTTTGTCCCTTTATTCTCCCCAGAAGATTTTTTAGCATACTTTCTTTCTCCCTGGTATTTTGAAATTTCATTATCATGTACCTTGGAGGATACCTTGTTTTGATTCATTGTCTGAGTACCTGGTAGCTTTTCAAACTAGAAATCAATACCATCCTTCTTAGAAATCCTGTTCCATTTCTTTGCAAGTGTCTTCCTCACTGTCTTTTAAGTTCCTCTTTCTGTAACTCTTATTAGCTGGGTGTTGGGCATTCTGAGTTGATACTCTGTTTTCTTACCTTTCCCCTGTCTCTCTCTCTCTCTCTTTTTTTTTTTGTTCTACATTCTGGCAGATGCTTCCATTGAAGAATATTATTAGGGCACACCGATTATCTTAACCTCTTTGACCTTAAGTTCTCTGTATTATTACTAAGTTCAGAGTTGTAGTACGGCTTATGTGAATATATGTAAAATTTTTGGTACACTGTCTGGGACTTTTCAGTGAATAGTATGAGGATCCTAAAGACATGATGTTATGGACTGAATTGTGTCCCTTCCTAATTCATATGGCAAAGCCTGAACCCTCAATATAACTATATTTGAAGATAGGGTCTGTGAGGAGGTGATAAGGGTGGGGCCCTAACCTGATAGACTGGTGCTCCTATAAGGACAGAAAGAGACACCAGAATTCTCTATGTCCACCACATGAGGTCACAGTGGGAAGCAGCTGCCTACAAAGGAAGAAAACTTACCAGGAGCCAAAACCAACCATGCTGGCACCCTGACCTCAGATTTTCAGCCTCCAGAGCTGAACATAAATTTCTGTTGTGTAAGTCATCTAGTCTATGGGATTTGTTATGGAAGCTCAAGCTGATTAATATATTTATAGTGACTATATGTTTTATGAAAGAAGGTGATGGCACCCCACTCCGGTACTCTTGCCTGGAAAATCCCATGGATGGAGGAGCCTGGTGGGCTACAGTCCATGGGGTCGCTGAGTCAGACACGACTGAGCGACTTCACTTTCACTACCTTCATGCATTGGAGAAGGAAATGGCAACCCACTCCAGTGTTCTTGTCTGGAGAATCCCAGGGACGGGGGAGCCTGGTGGGCTGCCGTCTATGGGGTCGCACAGAGTCGGACACAACTGAAGCGACTTAGCAGCAGCAGCAGCTATTGGGCTTACATTTTACCTCAGAAAATAAAGAAGGTATCAGTGAAGAAAGATATCTGTTATGTAGCCATGAAAGTTTAGGATGTTAGTGGTGCTTAGTGCTATCGTAGAATCACTGAATTCTGTCCACATAGGTGAACAGAGAGGAGAGGTTAACACCACTAAAGTGGTCTTTATATCCAACACTAGCTGTCAGGTATCACAAGTGGGCTCGACCAAGAAGGTTGGTGCCAGAGAAATGAGTGGAGAATGGGTAGAAAAAATGGCTTCTCCATAGTGAAATAAATCAGCCTAATGATGGCAGCTTTAGCATTACTTTAATAAAGATGAAACTTTTTTAAGAAGATGGAAATATACAGATGGCAAGTTTTCCCAAGTGAGAAGGTTTATATCTAGGACAGATTAAAAAGATGAATTAAATATTGTTTCCACTAATGTAATTATGTAACACAGCAACAAGCTGTACATGTTGGAAAAATGACCCCTTACTGCCACAGTCTAATAAAACATGTGGCCATTCCATCTAATATCAAGTTTTAGGAAGGAAGCTACAATGATGAAGATATTGGGTGGCTTCTATGCTTATAGAAACAAAATTAATAGAGAACAAATGTATAGACACCAAAGGGGTAAGGGGAGGCAGGGTGGTTTGGGAGACTGGGATTGACATATATACACTATTGATATGCTCTGTAAAGTAGGTAACTAATGAGAACTGACCATACAGCACTAGAAATTCTATTGGATGCTCTGGTAACTTAAGTGGGAAGAAACCCAAAAAGGAGGGAATATATGTGTACGTAAAGCTGATTCACTTTGCTGTATAGCAGACACTAACACAACATTATAAAGCAACTGTACCCAATAAAATAAGCAAAAAAACCCCAAATTATTCCTGCTTCATTATGGTGGTAACCTTCAGCCAGTCTGTTGGGGATGGAGGTACTATAGGCCACTTATGGTCAGCACCCTAGGGGAAGGTCATGAATAGACTTATTTAGTCCAAAATTATGTTTGCTTTCAGTTTACCAGTGGTTTCCCCAGTCACCTGAATAGAAACAGACAAACAAAATGTCCCACAAGGTAGGTACTGAGGTATGGGTTGTGGAACAAATGAACATTGTTTCTCTAGAAAGTTGTTTTTGTTGACTATAATCTTGGGAATTTACAATGGAAGATAAATCACTAAATTATTCCTCCAAATGTTTAACTAGTATTCAGGACTGACTGATGTTTTCAAGTATCTGACATTGATAAATTGAGTAACTTGGTCAATAGTTACTTTAAAGTATTATAACAAGTTATAATAGTTGGAAATAGTTATAAAATAGTTTTATATTTATTTTTATAATATAGTTATAAAAATAGAAGGCTTAGCCAGGGCTGGAAAAGTTTCAGAAGCCTCTCACAGCACTAAGAATTGTCTGTAGATTTCATGATTAATATCATCATCACCCTTTGTGCTTACCAAAAAATGCCTATTTTGAGGTGCTTGAAGCATTAGTAAGGCTATACGATTACTTGGATAATATTCACAGTTTTCATATCTATACCCTTAACATTTAACATTTAACCTGGTGCCCTGGATTGTATATAATTCTGACTTAATTTAAAAGGGTTATCTGTATAGAAAACTAGAGGCACTGAGTCAAGTTTCTTAGAAAACATTAGCCATTTTCACCTTTTAAAATGTAACTAGGTTATTTCACAATAGTTATGTATTATAAATTGTTCACATTATAACACGGTAATAATATTTAGGCTAAGAATTTGTATAACAGTTTAAAATGAACCACCAAATCCTTTCCTTTTATTGTAATAATAATATCTATACTCTGAAGACCACATTCAAGTAGTGGTATTAGAATGGTTATATGCAACTTAATTATGTACAGGAATTTAATCATTTGTGTCTTTAGGACTAGGAAGACTGCAAATCTTATTGCGGTCTCTAAACGAAAAGCTGGGCTTAGTGATCTCTTCATTGTTTTCTTTCTAAAAGAGCTACGACTTCATCAGGCACTAATAACTTAGAGGATGGGTTAAATATGAGATTTGAGCCTTGTCTCTTTGGAGGAATATTGGATAATAAGCAGGGTCACTTTGGCCTGTTCATAGAATCTCATAAAGGGTTAGAGAAAGGAGGAATCTCACATAAATGTGTTCCATCTCGATCCAAAGAGAGGTGACTCCTTACCCACTAAATCAGTCTCTGATTTTTCTAAGCAATGTCAGTGTTGAGAAAGTCCTCCTTGGATTAGATCTCAGGTTCCTTCCTATAATGTATTCCTGATGGTTCCTCTTTTGCCTTTTGGGATGATAATGCATAAGTTAAAATTCTTTTTTGATATGGGAGCTTCTAAAGGCTGGAACCATGTTTTCCTTCTGCCTTCATTTTTTTAGGCTAACATCCCCAGGTCCCTCCAGCGTTCTTAGCTTCTTCATCATACTGTTTTGCAACTGCCATAGTTCTTCATTGTCTTTCTTTTTTTAAAATTAATCCATTTATTTTAATTGGAGGCTAATTACTTTACAATATTGTAGTGGTTTTTGCCATACATTGATGTGACTCAGCCATGGGTGTACATGTGTTCCCCATCCTGAACCACCCCCCCACACACACACACCTCCCTCCCCA
>SJYR01001021.1:404169-417235 GCA_006410655.1 Kobus ellipsiprymnus
ATGTACAAATGACAGATAACACAAGGACTGAGATGTGTATAAGAGACAGCCGCCACACACACACACCCCCCTCCCCATCCCATCCCTCAGGGTCATCCCAGTGCACCGACCCTGAGTGCCTTGTCTCATGCATCAAACCTGGACTGGAGATCTATTTCACATATGGTAATAATACATGTTTCAATGCTATTCTCTCAAATCATCCCACCCTTGCCTTCTTCCACAGAGTCCAAAAATCTGTTCTTTACATCTGTGTCTCTTTTGCTGTCTCACATATAAGGTAATCTTTACCATCTTTCTAAATTCCATAATATACATTAATATACTGTATTGGTGTTTTTCTTTCTGGCTTACTTCACTCTGTATAATAGGCTCCAGTTTCATCTACCTCATTAGAACTGATTCAAATGCATTCTTTTTAATAGCTGAGTAACCTAGATGTCCATCATCAGACGAATGGATAAGAACGCTGTGGTACATATAAACAATGGAATATTACTCAGCTATTAAAAAGAACGCATTTGAATCAGTTCATTGTCTTTCTTTAAAATGTGGTGCCTAGAATTGAATGCAGTATTTAGGCTATAGCAAAAGCTCTACAGATAAAAGCTAGGCCAATATCACCCTTGTTTTGAATCCCATTAATGCGTCCTAAGATTGAATTTGCTTTTTTTTAGGGATCACATCATTTTGTGGGCCCACAGTGTACTTTCAGCAAACTAACCCTCTACTCCCAGATCTTTATCACAAAAACTGACAAATCCATTCTCCCTCCATCCTTTGCATTCAGTCCTATTGAATATAAGCATGTTAGTTTAGACTACTGATTCCCAGTCATGAGTCATGCTCCGCTCCAAGGACTAATCAGGATCTCTGGAGGAGGCAGAGTTGGGTGACTGGATGACACACAGGTGACTAATTTTAAAAGCATAGTCTACATGGTTGTATATTTGGAAAATAAAAAAGAGACACTGGAAAACCCTCAGGAAATGAGAAGTCAAGGTATTCCAGTTACCAATTTATTACTCAGCTGCAAATTCATATTTATCACCTGCTTGGCAAAAATTGAGCCACACCTTTTAAATATTTTATTTTGTCAGCTAGTAAGATGTTAAGCTTTGTCAGTAAAAGGTATTGTTGAGATACTGAGGGAGACGAGACATCTCCTTGTGAACAGCTTTTCTTGGTACTTCAAGAGCTGATTTCTAGCAAGTCCCATCATCATAGTACCCCAGTGACTTCTCTGCCATTCAGAGAGCCACAGTTTGTCCCTCTTCAACAAGGTCTGGATTTTAATCCTCAGGCAAGGGTGGAGGATAGGGAAACTTTTTCTTGGACACTAAGCTCCAAGTGGAGTGGCTACTCCTTATATCTGATTTTCTTATCTTCTTTAGAGCTTTTTGGGCTTCCCAGGTGGCTTCCCAGGTACAGAATCCACCTGCCAATGTAGGTTTGATCCCTGGGTAGGAAAGATTCCCTGGAGAAGGAAGTGGCAACCCACTCCAGTATTCTTGACTTGAAAATCCCATGGACAGAGGAGCCTGGAGGGCTACAGTATATGGAGTCGCAAAGAGTCAGACATGACTAAGCGTTTTTGTTGTTGTCCAGTTGCTTCTAAACAACAACAGTAGAGCTCTTTATTTTTTTATTAGTCAATCTCTTGTTGCTCCAATCCCCTTTAGAAATAACAGTTCTTTATATTCAACATTCTGGTTCAAGTTACTGTGTGATTTTTTTTTCCTAATTGGAACTTGACTGTAATACAAGGGTCATGAAAAAGAACTGGCTCCATGCCGGGGGCCAGCATGAGGAATCCCACCCGTGACAAGGTCATGTGGAAGGAAGCCTGATAAAACGCAAGGACGTGATCGGCTTCAGGTGTTCCCCCTGGGACTTCCTGAGCATCCACCCCCCAAGACCAGAATCTGCCTGCTTTACTGTGTTATGCCTTCCACCTACCCTTCTGTCATTAACAGGGGGCTGTTCCCCGCCGCCCCCCCCCACCTTTTTCTGGAAAAAATTAGAGCTTTTAGATAATAAATCTCCTGGGCATAATACAAGTGTTTCAATCCAAAAACCCCTCTGATGGCTTTCTAGCCTGCCTGCAGGACTCGTACAGCTGCATATGTGATTGTTTGAGGCCTCCTGACCGCAGGAGGCACAAGAAGCTTAAAACATCCTAGGAATGTAGGGGCTTCTGAGGAGTCAAAATCATTAGAATAGGATTGATTAAAGGTTTCATTTGTTGAGCCAATACTTGCTGCCAAATTTTCATATCCTTTATTTTTAGATATAGTTGGTATATAGAAAAACAAATAGTAGACCTGGTATTAGCAACATTAGATCTTTGAGTTAAGTACCTTCTTTGTTATAACCCACTGTGCCTTTGTTCTATAGAGATGTAACTAGTGCTTTAAGGAGATGCAGATTAAAGAAAAACAGTTCAGGGGAAACAAAATTAACATTCATTAAGGAAGAGAGCCAAAAAGTGTTAGCAAGCCTCTTGGCCAGAAGATAATGTAAATAACCTGAGACCTTTTGTATACAAAAAGATATACAGAAAGAGTCTGGGCTGCTAACGCTACATAATTTTGTATTACCCATTGATCTCTATGTACAATCAAAAAGGTATAAAAGGCCTTCTGAACAAGAGAGGCCGGAGCCAGTCACTGGACTGGTTTCCCCCGTGTCTCCTCTTTACTCTAATTTCAGGCTGACTTCCCATCGGGGGCATGGAGGCTCACCATGTCTACTTACTTGTCCTGGCTTTTAAGATCCATAAGAGAGAGAGCCCAAGGTGGGGCACTCTCTGATATTCAAACGGACACCGGTGGCCTAACATAGATGGTGCAAGCTCCTTATCTGAAACTTTATTGGCTTTCCACATAAACCAAGTTATTCAGCCTCTTTTCTCCACTTAATTTTCCTACTACACTATTTCTTCCTAATCTAATCTTATATTTCTATATTAATAAACAAATAAGTTTTCCTCGCCTATGCTGTCCACGCTTCGAATTTCCCTGGATCCACTGGGGCTGGACCCCGGCAGCTCCAGTTTGTAAAGATCAAGCAAGTAAATTTCTCTGTAACACCTGAAAAATACAAAAGAAAATAATGGAGCTGTTCCCTGTCCTGAATCAAGTGGTTCTGAGGTGCTAGTTTCAAATCCTGTGCATGGTGCTCCCGGCCTCCCATTGGTGGTCTCTATTCTTGCTCTACCATCTTAGAAATCTTAGTTTTCAGATTTCTCCTGTCAGCAGTCAAATCTGTATGCTGTTCTCCACAAGGTGACCTATATTCACAACCATCTCTGCCTTTTTTGCATGTGGTTACCTCCTTCTTGAATGCTTGTTTTCCTCCTCTGAACCAGTCTTATTTCCTTATAAACTTGGATTACCATTCCATTCCTCTAAAAAAAAAACCTTCTAATCAATTTTTATCACATTTTAATTGCTCATTTATCCTGCATCTGATGTTGCTATTTTTGTGGCTTTGGTAAACATGTACATTGTAAAGTATGGATTTTAAATGTTTGAAGTCTCTTTTTTAAGTCTGTTTAAACTCTGACAGTAAATCACAAACTCCTCAAAGGCAGGGAACTTTGTCTTTAATTTGTCCTGTGTGTCTTTCTTGGGGGGCCTGGTACAGAGCTCATTGGAGGTTTCTTACTTAGTCAGAGCTAGCTGAATGACTAGGGCCAGCCAGAACCTTCAGTTCTTTGTCAGTTCTTTGACAAATGATGTGCTGACAACTGCTGCAGGAAAAGAAATATGCCCAAAGACATATCCATTCCTTGGGGTATATGTGACATTGAGGCAGTGCGTATGGTCCAGCTTATACATTTCCTACTTAAGAGTACAGGTCAGAAATAACCCCATTCAGTGTAGCATAAGGGCTTCCCAGGTGGCACTTTTGGTAGAGAATTTGCCTGCCAACACAGAAGACTTAAGAGATATGGACTCAGTCCCTGGGTTGGGAAGATCCCATGGAGGAGGGCATGGCAACCCACTCCAATTTTCTTACCTGGAGAATCCCATGGACAGAGCAGCCTGGCGGGCTACAGTCCATAGGGTTACAAAGAGTCAGGGCATGACTTAGCATTCATGCAGCGTAACATAGACACTGTGTCAAGCTAAGGAGTCAGCAAAATGTTACAGAGTAGGGAATAATCATGTTTAAGAGACAATATGGCTGGGATACAGGCTGGTGATAGCTACTATAAGTAGTTTCTTAAATAGTTTGCTGCTGCTGCTGCTAAGTCATTTCAGTCGTATCCGACTCTGTGCGACCCCCTAGACGGCAGCCCACCAGGCTCCCCCGTCCCTGGGATTCTCCAGGCAAGAACACTGGAGTGGGTTGCCATTTCCTTCTCCAATGCATGAAAGTGAAAAGTGAAAGTGAAGTCGCTCAGTTGTGTCCAACTCTTCACGACCCCATGGACTGCAGCCTACCAGGCTCCTCCACCCATGAGATTTTCCAGGCAAGAGTACTGGAGTGGGGTGCCATCGCCTTCTCCCTTAAATAGTTTACTCAGCACATTTTATGCCTTAATCGGAAAGTCTGAGTCATGAGTGGTGAGCTGGAACACAGCCACTCTATCAGCACTGGAGCCAGGCTTGGAATAGCATCAGTTCTGCAGGATTGGAAATGTACAAATGACAGATAACACAAGGACTGCTAACCAGCTTCCAAGTGGGGACGTGAGGGCAGGCCAAAGAAATGTGGTAAAGACTTCTTAAGGAAGAGCTAGGTGCTGCTACCTACACTGTAAATACTGCAGAAGCTAATCAGCTTCGCTTGTGGCCCTCAGATGCCAAGTAAATCATTTTAAACTGTGGGACCTCTCTGGCATTGAAACATGTATACTTTCATGTAAGAAACGAATCACCAGTCTATGTTCGATACAGGATACAGGATACTTGGGGCTGGTGCACGGGGAAGATCCAGAGAGATGATATGGGGTGGGAGGTGGGAGGGGGGTGCTCAGGATTGGGAAAACATGTACACCCGTGATGGATTCATGTCAGTGTATGGCAAAACCAATACAGTATTGTAAAGCAAAATAAAGTAAAACTAAAAATTAAAAAAACAAACAAACTGTGGGACCACAAATTCTAGAGAGTAAATAAGCAGAATTGTGAACAGTGACCAAGTCAACAGCTAACTTTCCAGAAAATGCAATGAATAAGGAGCTGCTGACCTCTCTTTATCACTCTTCATCACCATGTGAAAGCACATGAGCCTCAGAGTTGTCAACGGCATCCTTCTATGAATACAAAGGGAAGTGAGGAAACAAGTCTAAGACGTCAGAAGAAATAAGAGAGAACTGATATTGTAAAGGAGAGAGGAACGTTTCCAGCCATCAGCATGTAATAATACATACAAGATATTTTTGGTGGCTTAAATGGCAGTACTACAATTACACAAGAGAAAAAAATCTAAACAAAATTTATGTGATAGAAAGCAAGATGGTATTTTATTTAGCAATATTTTCAGACACTTGACCTGCCTCTTGAGAAACCTATACTCATGTCAACCTGGAAAATCCCATGGACGGAGGAGCCTGGTAGGCTGCAGTCCACGGGGTCGCGAAGAGTCAGACACAACTGAGCAACTTCACTTTCACTTTTCACGTTCATGCATTGGAGAAGGAAATGGCAACCCACTCCAGTGTTCTTGGCTGGAGAATCCCAGGGACGGGGGAGCCTGGTGGGCTGCCATCTATGGGGTCGCACAGAGTCGGACACGACTGAAGTGACTTAGCAGCAGCAGCAGCAGTGTACTATGATTAATTTTTTGTACAGTTTTACATTGTTCCAATAGTTTCTAAGTATCATTTTCTGCTTGCAATTTGTTATAAGCAATAAGTCAAAATTTTTTAAAGTTTCATCACATTAAGTATTCTAATAAGCCCTTGTCTTTCAAGGAACCCACATTTTTAGGGTCCCCCTCTTCCTTTTCCTGTCTAGACTGTTCCTTTTCTAGCCCTTTACGGTTCAACCCATTGTTTTCTAAATACCATGTCTTACTTATTGAGGGTTTATTCCCTTTGGTTCTGAATCCCTTGGATAGCATTGGGTTCCTACATCTCTTCTGAATCTAATGGCAAATTTAGCTGTGTAAGGGACATAATATGTGTTAACTATAATGATCCCTTTCAATTAGAACTGATTCAAAACAACTCTGGGCTTCCCTGGTAGCTCAGCAGTAAAGAATCCGCTGGACAATGCAGGAGACATGGGTTCAATCCCAGGGTCAGGAAGATCCCCTGAAGAAGAGAAAGGCAATCTACTCCAGTATTCTTACCTGGGAGATGCTATGGACTGAAGGACCTGGCGGGCTACAGTCCATGGGTAGTCAAAGACTTAGCAACTACGCAACAACAAAACATCTTTATAAAGTATATTTTATCCCCATTTTATAGGGAAGTACACTGAGGTTAAAAAAGTTAAGTAACTTGCCCCAAGTCTCACGTATAGCAAGTAGCAGAGCTGGGATTTGACTTTCTAGCCCCACAGTCTGATGAGCTACCTTCTGCTGAGGCTTACCACACATCAGACTACTGTCCTGAGCTCTCGTATTATTATGACACATCACCCTTACCACATCCAGATGTTGTTGCAATGAATGCTGTTATCAAATATTGACTCTCATAATTAATAAAGAATTAGACTTTCTCAAATAACATCAGAGAACATAACTTGGATCAGTGAGAAAAAGTCACAAGGAGATAGACATTAGCTCAAAATAAGGAGAGCATGTCTAACCATCTGAGCCGTTCCAGGCTGAGTCACTTTGTAAGACAGTGTGTTTTCCATTCCTGGAGATACACAAGAAGAATCTTCCAGGTAAAGGTGACTGTAAAATCAACTTCTCTGTTTTATAAGCTGATGACCTAAGAAGGGGAAAGGAAAGGTTGACCTCCTGCTATGGCCAAGGCTTCACATACAGGAACTCATTTAAAAATGTACATCTTATTCATTTAGCCAGTAAGGTAACTAAGCTCAGAAAAATCAAATTGTTAACCCAAGGTCACACAGTTCATGTGTAATTTTGAATCCAAATCTGTCTGACTTCAAATCCTATAAGGTGATTCATAATCCTTTCAACCTATCAGCACCAAGACTTCCTTTGAGACTCCTCTTACCTTCACAGACTTCTTCAAAAGATCCTATCTACTCAATTAACTGCCTCTATGGAGCAACACTGGCTAATCAAAGGCTTACGAGCCTATCAATCAGAAGGAAAGCGCTGCTAGAACTCCAGGCCAAAGCAAAGGCACACGCCACTTGTGATAACCTGTTCAGTCTCATAATTGATGCATAGTAATTTTAAAAACAGCTAATGAACTTTTGTGACTATCTTCCAAGGTCCTTCCTGAATTAACAACCTAAAAGTTAAATTAATTTATACAGTCTTATTGATGTTATCGTTTAGGGAGAAGCATTATTTTTGACTGAACATTTTTCATTCCAGTGAGCTCTTTTTTCTCTGCCTCCTCTCTTCCTAATACAACTCAAATCTTGAACTTCACTCAAGATGCAATTAAAGTTTAAACTCTCCATGACATTTTCTGCCTTGGGATTCTGACAACACTTTCATTAGAACAACCAACCAGGGTTATCATTACCATCTTTCTAAATTCCATATATATGTGTTAGTATACTGTATTGGTGTTTTTCTTTCCGGCTTACATCGCTCTGTATAACAGAAAAGTCAATGTGTAGTCAGGCATCAGACATGGGTCGGTCCAGAAGGTTAAACGTTTCCATTAGGACTTGATGTCTCTCCACCAGGGTAACAAGGAGTCCTAGTCTGAGAGAATGGGGAGGATGAGGGGCTTGTCATCATGGGAGACTTTCTGTGCTAGAGTCTCAGGCAAACCAGGACCAGTTGGCACTCAAGCCTTAGAGCATCTTTACAACTAACAATTTCAGTGGGAAAAGAACGTCTCTTTCACAACAGTTTCATCAAAATCTCAGGTTGTATCTCTCTAGGCTGGCCTGGATCCTGGGGCAATTCCTGAGCCAATTCCCATGGCCAGATGAAACGTGAGGCACTGACTGATCAGGCATGGGGCACACAAACTTTCCGGGACTCAGTTTTATAATCCCACCAAAATCAACAAACTGTGTTTGAAATAGAGATGGGTCCCCAGAGGGAAATCAAATTGCTGCCATCAGAAGAAAAAAGAATCAAGTGTGGGCAGGCAAAAACAATGTCCACCACAAGGAGTGATGTGGCAGAAAGAGCACTGGTCTTGGTGTCACACAGATTTGAGTTCAAATCTCAAATCTATCATTTTCTGGAGCGACCCTGCTGAGCTGCCAGAGTTGATGGGAAGCTCTTAGGACTGTGGGAATTAAAGGCATTAGCTGTTGAAAGCAACTGACAAGGAACTTTGCCAACTGGTAAGCATGGTCAAGGTTCTGCTCACCATATTTACCTAGAAATAAACAGTTTTAACCAGGTGCCCCCAGTGACAAAACACACTGGCACCTTTTACAATATGTAATTCAGTAGGAAATGTTTCTTTTTCTGTCTTAAAGCAAGTATGATTCTGGAGTTATTTTGAAAACATTAGCATTCAACACTTCTACTTACCCTGAGATCCTGGAATTAAAACAGAATCTAATTAAAAAAAAAAAGTCTAAATACATGAGATAGGATATGAAAACATTGATTTTGATGAAAAGCAGTTTACTTTCCCCAGAATGCTTAATTAGGCCAATCCTCTAAAGATTCTAAACTAGTCCTTCACACAAGATTTTCAACTCCCAAATCTGAGAAAGGTGTCTAGAGCTAGCCTCATGAACACTTTGCAAGAGTTTGGAAAGGATGGAGATTAAATACCAATTCCTTCTACAGTCCACTTTGTATTTGAGATAAGTTATTATTGAGAAGAAAGGTATAAGAAATGTTCCATCCCTCAGATACAGAGTTTTTAGAGGATCTTTGGACATTTTCTGATCCAACCTTACTTCACCGATGCGATGGGAACGAGTTTGAGCAGGCTCCAGAAGTTGGTGATGGACAGGGAAGCCTGGCGTGCTGCAGTCCATGGGGTTGCAAAGAGTCGGACACAAATGAGTGGCTCAGCTGATGCTTTACTGTTATGTAAACCAAGTCCATATTTAGCTCTAAGTACTTCAGATGACTTACTCCCCAGAGTTTCCTCATATGCTGTTACTTTTGTTTTAAATGTTCACAGACCCCTTCCTCATATAAAATGTCCTGTTCCTTCTTAAGGCCACCTCCATGAGACTCTTTCCCTGATGCCACCCACCCAGGCTGAGTGAGGACGCTTGTCATAGTGTACTCCGAGTCACAGTG
Organism: Kobus ellipsiprymnus; assembly: GCA_006410655.1. Taxonomy (NCBI): domain Eukaryota; kingdom Metazoa; phylum Chordata; class Mammalia; order Artiodactyla; family Bovidae; genus Kobus; species Kobus ellipsiprymnus. Next base: position 413,503 of record SJYR01001021.1, read on the forward strand.
TACGGTAATCACTGGTTTTATAGGCTCCCTTGGTCAATCGTCACCTACCACCCTCCCACCCTAATCTCCTCATGTGAAGAGTCAATGTATCATTCATCGCTGAATCTCCAGTATTTAACCCTGGGCTTGGGGCACACCAAGCTTCAATCCTTGTGTGTGCTTAGTTGTGTGCTTAGTCACTCGGTCGTGTCCAACTCTTTGCGATCCCATGGACTGTAGCCTGCCAGGCTCCTCTGTCCATAGGATTCCCCAGGCAAGAATACTAGAGTGGGTTGCCATTTCCTTCTCCAGGGATCTTCCCAACCCAAGAATCGAACCCCAGTCTCCTGCACTGCAAGCAGATTCTTTACCGACTGAACTACAAGGGAAGCCCAGTACCCAAGATAAGTACCCAACAGAAACCCACATCCAAGTTATTTCTGCTTCCCCAGGTCCTAACCTAACATTCTTAGCTCTTTATTGAATGAAGAAGTGAGTGAATAGATAAATAAATAAATTAGGTTAACTGAGAGGTAAATGAAGAAAAAGATAATGAATAAATTATTCTCTCACAGTGAAAAAAAAAAAAAAGGATCTTTCCAACCCAGGGAACAAACCAGGTTTCCCACACTGCAGGTGGATTCTTTACTGTCTGAGCCACCAGGGAAGCCCAAGAAAGAGTACTGGAGTGGGCAGCCCATCCCTTCTCCAGCAGATCTTCCCGACTCTGGAATTGAAATGAGGTCTCTTGCATTGCAGGTGGATTTTTTACCAGCTGAGCTACTGTGCGTGCTCACTGGCTCAGTCATGTCTGACTCTTGGGACCCCATGAACTGTAGCCCACCAGGCTTCTCTGTCCATGGGATTTCCCAGGCAAGAATACTGGAGTGCGTTGCCATTTCCTTTTCCAGGAGATCTTTCTGACTCAGGGATCAAACCTGCATCTCTGGTGTCTGCATTGGCAGGCAAGTTCTTCACCACTGAGCCATCTGGGAAGTCCAAATATGGGATAGCAATGCCAAGAATAGTGGGAAGTAGGTGCTATTTTTTGTTATTGGTATTTTACAGATGAGGGAACAGAGAGAGAAAAGGTACAGAAATTTGCCCAAATCCCTACATTAGCATGAGGTAACTGGGGTTCTAACTAAGGCTTTTTTATTCTGCTAACTGTGTGTAGGGGTCAGAAATAGGTAATGGAGGGTGAACGTCACCTATGGGATGCCATGACATCAAAAATCTCCCCCCAAAAATCAACTTAATTCTTTATTCAAATAACCAAGCAAATTGGGAAAATACTGTGTAGACACAAAGATCCTTCATCTCAGAAATCACAATTGCCACCCGTTGACCACTGAGGGCTCACTGGGTACAATGGTAGACATTTCACATACACTATCCTTTACAACAAGTTCCCATGGCAAATATTATCTTCATTTTACATATGAGGAAATTGAAGCCCCAAGAGCTTAATCACTCGCCCAAGGAGGCAAGTCAGTAGCAGACCCAGGATTTGAAGTCATATTTGATTGTTTCTATGACAACATGCCTTTTCATTGTCATTTATGAATTAATTCTTGGTACTGTATGCTTGTCAGTAGTCATGTATGAATGTGAGAGTTGGACTATAAAGAAAGATGAGCATCGAAGAATTGATGCTTTTGAACTGTGGTGTTGGAGAAGACTCTTGAGAATCCCTTGAACTGCAAAGACATCCAACCAGCCCATCCTAAAGGAAATCAGTCCTGAATGTGCATTGGAAGGACTGATGCTGAAGCTGAAACTCTGATACTTTGTCCACCTGATGCAAAGAACCGACTCATTGGAAAAGACCCTGATGCTGGGAAAGATTGAAGGCAGGAGGAGAAGGGGACGACAGAGGATGAGATGGTTGGATGGCATCACCGACTTGATGGACATGAGTTTGAGTAAGCTCTGGGAATTGGTGACAGACAGGGAGGCCTGGCATGCTGCAGTCCATGGGTCGCAAAGAGTTGGACACGACCAAGTGACTGAACTGAATTGAACTGAACTGTAGGCTTGCAGTTTCTTATATAAAGATGATGACACTAAGTGAAACTCTGGGGAAATGTGCATTTTTATTGGTCACAGAATCCAGAGTCATGAGCAATGGCAGCTCAGCAGTGACACAGTGAACTGCATTTCTCTTTTCTACCCTTTTGGAAAGTGGGGTTCTCTGCCGTGTTTTTCCTATTCTTGCATCACAGTTCCTGCTGGTCAGGAACCACCTTTCATGCACATTTAGTCTTAGTTTGCCACTAAATGAAGCTCAAGGCTAGAAGCTAGATATAGGGACAATCTGGATCTTTCTCCATCTTTATCTGTTTCTTCACTTCTTCCAGAGGGAAAGAAGGGCTCCCCTTGGACAGAAATAGGACCCTTTGCCTCCCTCCTCAAATGAAAGATAAAACACTGCTTTATGTCCTAGGAAGGAAGAAAGTGAAGCATTACTCTTATCTGGCCTTTGTCTGGTACTTTTATCTGTCACAGGTAGTATACATATGAATACCAAACATATCTCAAGATTCCTTATGATCTCTGAGGATTTTTATAAACATATATTTTGAAATCAGCTGGCCAGACTTTAAATCCCAGCTTTCTTCTTTACTAACTTACTATCTTATAAAATATAGGACATGATGCATACAACACTGGGCTGTCACAAGAATTAGACACTCAGCCAGGTAGGTGGAAGTGCCAGCCTATGGTGGAGACATGGAGTGAATGGCCAGCCGAAGAGCCCACCTTGCCTTGACTGTGAGAGGGGTTAAGAGAGGATGTTAATCATGGGAGCAGAGCAGTGTTATAGGACTGTTTACAGGAAGTGGTATGCAAGGAAATTTGAAGGCTGGAAAAGACATTGTTAGTGTGAGTTGCTCAGTCGTGTCTGACTCTGTGACCCCATGGACTATAGCCTGCGAGGCTCCTCTGTTCATGGACTTCTCCAGGCGAGAGCACTGGAGTGGGGTGCCATTGCCTTCTCCGGGAGATCCTCCCAACCCAGGACAGAACCTGGGTCTCCTGCTTTGCAGGCAGATTCTTTGTAGTCTGAGCGACCAGGGTAGCCTGTTAAGGTGTCATTTTTAGTCTTTGTGGTGTGAAGGGCAGAGAGGCAATTTAGGCTCATGGGAGAAACTAGAGACGTCCCAATTCCTTCTCTGATTTACTCTGAGAACCTATTTTCTTACTGTTTTCTTACCTGTCTCCTGGACTATCACATCTTAGACTCTGGGGACAGGTTCGGATGGCTCAAATTGAAGCGAAGTGAAGTCGCTCCGTCGTGTCTGACTCTTAGCAACCCCATGGACTGCAGCCCACCAGGCTCCTCCATCCATGGGATTTTCCAGGCAAGAGTACTGGGGTGGGGTGCCATTGCCTTCTCCATCGGATGGCTCAAACATCAGTCCTACCAGGCCTTGCCTGGCAGTGTTGGAAAAATCCCTCCAATATGTCTGAGCTCAATTTATTCACCTGTACAGGTTGAAAGTGAAAGTGGAGAGTGAAAAAGTTGGCTTAAAGCTCAACATTCAGAAAATGAAGATCATGGCATCCGGTCCCATCACTTCATGGGAAATAGATGGGGAAACAGTGGAAACAGTGTCAGACTTTATTTTTTGGGCTCCAAAATCACTGCAGGTGGTGATTGCAGCCATGAAATTAAAAGACGCTTACTCCTTGGAAGAAAAGTTATGACCAACCTAGATAGCATATTCAAAAGCAGAGACATTACTTTGCC
>SJYR01001021.1:417265-432878 GCA_006410655.1 Kobus ellipsiprymnus
AAAGACGCTTACTCCTTGGAAGAAAAGTTATGACCAACCTAGATAGCATATTCAAAAGCAGAGACATTACTTTGCCAACAAAGGTCCGTCTAGTCAAAGCTATGGTTTTTCCTGTGGTCATGTATGGATGTTAGAGTTGGACTATGGAGAAGGCTGAGCACTGAAGAATTGAGTCTTTTGAAGTGTGGTGTTGGAGAAGACTCTTGAGAGTCCCTTGGACTGCAAGGAGATCCAACCAGTCCATTCTGAAGGAGATCAGCCCTGGGATTTCTTTGGAAGGAATGATGCTAAAGCTGAAGCTCCAGTACTTTGGACACCTGATGTGAAGAGTTGACTCATTGGAAAAGACTCTGATGCTAGGAGAGATTGGGGGCAGGAGGAGAAGGGGACGACAGAGGATGAGATGGCTGGATGGCATCATGGACTCGATGGATGTGAGTCTGAGTGAACTCCGGGAGTTGGTGATGGACAAGGAGGCCTGGTATGCTGTGATTCATGGGGTCGCAAAGAGTCAGACACGACTGAGCGACTGAAATGAACTGAACTGACAGGTTGAAAACACCTACCTTGGAACATAATTAAAAGATAAGAAATGCTGTTCATAAAGCACAGTTATGTAGGCCTGGAAAGCAGCAGATACCCCATCCACAAAATGATTTTTCACTAGCCAGGAGCATGCTAGCAGCTACTGAAAGAACCATATGGACAAGTCAAAATGAATTAAATAAATTGAGTATAAATTGAATCCCTTCCAATTTGTCCTCATTTGAGCAATAGTCATAAATATTTTTGTAGAATCTCACATTTTTTCAAAGTACCTGTCTCTAGTTCTCTGAACAAAAGCTCTTCAAAGTACCTGAAGTGGATTTAGTTGTGATATTTAAAACTAATATTTAAACATTTTGTACACAGTGAGTAGTTCTCCGGAGGGATCTCAGCAGGGCCTATCCCTACTATTCACAATCATGAAAGTCTCCTACATTTCAGAACTACATGGCTTTAAGACCTTCTCATCTTTGCTCATGTAGTTCCTTCTGCTTAGAGTTTCCTTCTCCTTTCTTCTTTTTCTATCTACTTCCCACTGCCCTTTTTTCCCCTCAAGCCACAGTGAACACAGTTGAACAGCAGACCCTAACTCCACCCCGTGATAGCTAAAAGATCTTGCGCAGATTTCTGGGTCTTTTTCAACTTGACTTCCTCATTTGTAGAATGAGAGCAATAACGATAATAGTCTTGCTTCCCCTTATTCTTGGTATTGCTGTTATCTCATCATTTCAGACTCAACCAGAAGGCTTTACTCACTGTTTTCTTCTAGCAGCTCAAGTCCAATGTGGTCTGCCCTTTTCGGTACTCTCATGAGCCCCAGACTTGTCTCTGGTGTGGTGTGAATTAGACCCTTTAATTCACCAATTCTACTTTCAGGAATCTAGCTTAGTGACCCACTATCGGAAATGAACTCAGCACTTACACATAAAGACGTCCGCTGGAGCACTGTTTACTTTAATAATATTTGCAAATAAGCTAGATGCCCAGCGAAGGCCATGGTCGCTGACAAGGCCAATTACGGGTGTTGTGTTTTCATCATCTACCAAGACCCAGATCATGTCTGAGTCCTCTTTAGCCCCAGTGACTCAAAAAGAGCCTCAAACAAAGTGAGTACTCACTAGACGTTTCCATTTGTGTATTCAAGAAGAGTTATAACACCTATGGTGAGGCAGTAACTACAGCACCACATGGTTTCTGTTCATTATTGTATTTAATTTTCCCGATACTCCTTGTGGTAGGTGCTGTTTCTACCCCAATTTAAAATGGAGGAAACTGAAGCTTGAAAGGTGAAGTCAAACCTAAGTTTGCTGGACTTGACTAGGCCAGTACGAACCACTTGATGAATCAATGAATTATCTCTGATAAGATAATTGCCCACCAACACAGTAAATGCACGTATGACGTTCTTGGATGAAATCTCTTAGTGTTCAGTTCAGTTGCCATTCTGAAAGATCAGAGTCTAGAACTATTATTAGTTCAATTTTATAAATGTGACTCACTTGTCTGAGTCACAAAACTGATGAATGGCTGATTTCTAATAAGAATCATGTCACCTGGTCTTTTGTCCATGGCTCTACCCATACTCGTAGTCCCAACTGGAGGCAGATGGCTGCAATTCAGAAACTGATGCAGGACTGGTCTTAGAAGAAAACATTGACCAAGAATAATAGCAGCTGCTTGGGGGAAAAGATCTTTGCAGAAGGTCTCTATCAAAGAGAAGTCCATTTTCATAATTTCGTTCCACGGTATTGTCACAAAGAATGAGCAATTAACACCAACTAAGACTCTGAGATCAGTTATCATGTTTGTGCTATATGTGCTTAGTTCCTCAGTCATGTCTGACTCTGTGTGACCCCATGGACTGTAGCCCAGCAGACTCCTCTGTCCATGGGATTCTCCAGGCAAGAATACTGGAGTGGGTTGCCATGCCCTCCTCCAGGGGAATCTTCCCAACTTAGGGATCAAACTCGGGTTTCCCACATTGCAGGCGGATCTCCCACATTGCACTCGGGTTTCCCATGTTTCTGGCAGATCCTTTGCTGTCTGAGCCACCAGGGAATCTGTTGTTATGCTTAACTCATTCCAAATCCTTCTTATGGCCTGTGAAACATGAAACATGACTAATACTCACAAAGAAAGCCTGCTCTAGCTCCACTTTTCTGGACATACCATCTTGGCTGCCTAAATATTGCAATACTTTCTACCTCATTTCCCAAGGATCATGACCTAGTTTTTCTGGATATAATTTCTAGAAATGTCTGCTTCATGATATAGTGAGGGTCTAAAATGTCTTCAGCGAATTCTATCAAAGAAAAACCAAGTTGAGAGTTAAAGTAAGCACAGCATCACTCCAGTAATAATAGTCATAGTAGAACAAGGTTAATACGTAGTTTAAATTAGCTGGAAAATCTATTTTTCCCAATTCCTCAAGAAGTTGTTAGATCCTCCTCTTTACTTAGAGATGTATAAATATAGTGTACAATGGATCAGAATCTTTTAAACAGAGAATCTCAAATGGGTGTTGCCTCAAAGTCACCATTTAGCAGTGCTATTCAAGAAGGAAAATAAAGATGAAGTTGTCATGGAAACCTCTGTAACACCTGGCATAGCACCTTTGACTCATACAGCTGCATTTTAAAGAAACACAGACATAAACTGATGCTTTTACTCAATTTCCAGGGCCAACTGTGACTTTCTGATGTACAGTGTCAGGACATTTACTGGTGTACATCCATCTTTTTGTAAGAAAGCAGTTAGAGAACAATACAGCCTCTCATAGACCAAATGCATTTTCATCCTACCCCAAATGTTCACTGTATTCCCAACTTGAGAAAATCTATTTCTTGCTCCACAGCTGTTTCTGTTTCTGGCATAATACAGGAGGTATTTGTCCCCCAAGTTCAATCTTTGCAGCTTGCAAAGAGAGTTGATATGGGAAACAGGTGACAAGTTTAAATATATGGACAGTCAAGTTTGTAAGCATGAGCTGCACAGACAAGACACATCAGGAAGGATTGCCTATTGGAAATGTGGCTGTGACTCTTAACTTTGCCATTATCTGGTTACATATCTGTCTTCTCTGTCAGCATCTTCATCAACTACATTTATTAGCTATGAAAATACCTACATCACCAGGTGAGTGTGAGAATTTCATTAGACCATTGGAGGAGAAAAGTCTTTTTGTAAACTGCAGACAGGGTAGAGTGAACTGTCATTTTCTGGATGCCTATTATGTCTACGCACACACAAGCAACTAAATATTTTTAAGTGTAAAGTACAAAGCGAACATGCATCTGAGATGAGGCTTCTCAGGTTAGCAGGATGAGGTCACACAGGACCTTGAATATCAAACTAAGAGTGTAGATTTCATAATATAGGTAACTGAAACTGTGGTGTTGGACAAGACTCTTGAGAGTCCCTTGGACTGCAAGGAGATCCAACCAGTCCATTCTGAAGGAGATCAGCCCTGGGATTACTTTGGAAGGAATGATGCTAAAGCTGAAACTCCAGTACTTTGGCTACCTCGTACGAAGAGTTGACTCATTGGAAAAGACTCTGATGCTGGGAGGGATTGGGGGCAAGAGGAGAAGGGGATGACAGAGGATGAGATGGCTGGATGGCATCACTGACTCGATGGATATGAGTCTGAGTGAACTCTGGGAGTTGGTGATGGACAGGGAGGCCTGGTGTGCTGCGATTCATGGGGTTGCAAAGAGTCGGACACGACTGAGTGACTGAACTGAACTGAAAGCCTAAAGGATAGATTTTGAGCAACAGAGCTACACAATTGAAACTGGGCGCTAGAAGAGTCTTTTGTGGATAATGAGGGTAGATAGAGACAGAAGGACTGGAGTGAGAACAGCACAGAAGTTATTACAATAATCAAAAAAGAGATGGGGAGGCCTGAAAAAGAACAGTGTAAGTAGAGATAGCATCTTCATTTATGCCTCTGTGAGCAAGGTGGGGTGATGTGGTCAGGATAATGGTCCAGGAGATGAATTAATGTCTCTTAGTAGCTGTTATGGGTTGAATTGTGTCCCCTCAAAAGATGTGCTGAAGTCCTAATCCCAGGAATGGGCTTCCCAGGTGGCACTAGTGGTAAAGAACCCACATGCCAATGCAGAAGACATAAGAGACATGGGTTTGATCCCTGGGCGGGGAGGATCCCTTGAAGGAGGCAACCCACTCCAGTATTATTGTCTGGAGAATCCCATGTACAGAGGAACCTGGAAGGCTACAATCCATAGTGTTGCAAAGAGTCTGACATGACTGAAATGACTTAGCAACCCCAGGAATATAGAGTATGAACCTATTTGAAAGTAGAGTCTTTGAAAATGTAATCAAGTTAAGAAGAGGGCATACTGAATTAAGATGCAACTTAATCCAATAACATGTCCTTAGAAAAAGAGAAAAATTTGGACACAAAGACATATGGGGAAAATGCCATGTGATGACAGGTAGAGGTTGGAATGATGCATCTATAGGCGAAGGAACACCAAGGATTACCAGCAAACACTAGAAGCTAGGGGGGGAAAAAAGTGGGAAGGATATTCCCCTAGAGACTTCAAAGAGAGCATGGCCCTGCCAGCACTTTGATTTTGGACATCCAACCTCCAGAACTGTGAGATGATAGCTTTCTGTTGTTTTAAGCTGCCAAATATGTGGTACTTTGTTACAGAAGCCCTAAGAAATGAATACAATTACACAGAGAGAAAAAGAATTCAGCAAATATTTTCTAGCATTTCAAATGATGTTGTAATCATTAAGAAATGCCCCCATGTAGTGGCTACTGGGGCATAGAGTACCAGGCGCCCTCTTCAGAACTAAGGTACTCATTGTCCCCTTCTGGGAATGGTGACTCCTGTGGGCTCATAGATATATCCTTCCCTGGGGACTGCCCTGAAATAAAGCAGCCTGCCCTGATGTCTTGTCCTGCTCCCTGACTCAAACCATATCTAAATACTGGCTGATGTCAGGGTACAAAGACTGCTTGTCTCATTTGAGGATATCTCTGCAAGGTCGTCCTTGCTTCTGAGATCCTCATGGGATTTACCTAAGGCCTCTGTTGTAATTATATCACATTCCAACTTCCTTATAAGCCCAATTCAGTTTCCCTCACTTCCCTGCAGATTTGCTCCTGAGAGCACTGCCCAGTATATAAACTTCTCTCTCAGAGTTTTCCTCCAGGGACCTCAGCCTAAAATATCCCACAATATTATTTTTAGCCCCACAAATGGAATGTTGATTTTTACCACAGTCTTAGATTTGCATCTGAAAGACCTAAAGGGCATTTTTGAGCAATAAAATATAATCAAAATATGTGAATTAAAGACAAATTCCCTCCACAAAAGTAAATTTCCATCCAATTTTTCTCACATGAAAATAAATCTGGTTCCATTTACATTAAGAGAATATTGGGAAATACCTTCTACACTCCAGTTTAGAGCAAGGAATAATCCTGCAAGCCATCATTTTATCCCCTTGAATCACCAGCCTTAGGAAATATAATAATCAGTTACAGACCCATGGAGATATTATGACTTGGCCAACCCAAGGTAGTTGAAAGAATTCGAATTTATAATAATAACAAAAACCAGCTTAGTGAGAATGAAAAATAAGAAAAGGCTTATTAAATATCCAAAGACAAATAGAATTTGAACCACACGAAAGGAAAGAGGAAGAAAAATATGAAGAAATGTATTAGCTCCATTCGTCTGATCTGAGTCACCAAATCTCTTTATCAAGAAGAATTTGATTTTAGGGACAAGAGGCAAAAGATGAGACAAACAAAAGTCAGGACTTGGTGTTTTACTTTTAGGGAATTCAAGTGTCTTCACGCACGCTCAATCCAAATAAGTCATCACTTCTCCAGTCCTCTCTCAGTATCCACAAAGGACTGGCTCTGGGTCAGCATCCGGGGATGCTCAAGTCCCTTATTGAAAATGAAATGGTGTAATACCATCAGCCCTCCACATCATCAGTCTCTGCATCTGCAGAGGCAGCCAACCATGAACTGGAAAGTTGGTTGAATCTGGGCATGCATAATACAGACATGGTGGGCCAAGTGCACAAGTGCAAAACTACAACGGCTTCAACTGTTTATCAAGTGGTTAACATGTCAGAGACTATGCTAAACACTTGCACTGGTTTCACTCATTTCAGTTCAGTTCAGTCGCTCAGTCGTGTCCGACTCTTTGCAACCCCATGAATCGCAGCACGCCAGGCCTCCCTGTCCATCACCATCTCCTGGAGTTCACTCAGACTCACGTCCATCGAGTCAGTGATGCCATCCAGCCATCTCATCCTGGGTCGTCCCCTTCTCCTCCTGCCCCCAATCCCTCCCAGCATCAGAGTCTTTTCCAATGAATCAGCTCTTTGCATCAGGTGTCCACAGTACTGGAGTTTCAGCTTTAGCATCATTCCTTCCAAAGAAATCCTAGGATTGATCTCCTTCAGAATGGACTGGTTGGATCTCCTTGCAGTCCAAGGGACTCTCAAGAGTCCTCTCCAACACCACAGTTCAAAAGCATCAATTCTTCGGTGCTCAACCTTCTTCACAGTCCAACTCTCACATCCATACATGACCTCACTCATTTATTTCTCATAAAATACTACAATTTGGATTCTAGTAAGATTGCCCCCATTATGCAGAGCTGGCCAGTGAAGCAGAAGAAGGAAAAGCAACTCCCCAGACGTCTCACTTCTTACTTTTTGGGGATTGGAGCCTGGGGCAGCCCAGCTCCTGAGCTTCCCTTCGAGCCCACATTCTGCTCAGTCAGAGATCTCTCTCGAACCTTTCTTTTATCCACACTATTTTTATCCTTTTTTTTTTTTCCTGTCTAACCTCCATGCACACGCTTTTATTGCTCTACCTTCCTCTTCTTTTCTCTCCTTTTAATCTACTTTGGAATTTGAGACCGTCTGTGGAGAAAGCCTCTCTTCCTGACTAAGTTGGGAAACAAGTAATTGAGGAAATAAGTTCAGAAGTCAGATGGAGATAAACACATGAGCTTTGTTCCTGGTAAAAGCTAGGCAGAGCTTAGACCTGGTTAAGAATGGATTGACTGCAATCTCCTCAATTTCAGTGACCCTCAAAACTGCAGGGCACATGGTCAGAGTGTAGTCTTCCTTGGCAAGTTCACCAAAAAGCAGAGAGTAGATAAATAGTTTGCTTTTCCTGCAGACAAGCAGATCTGAACAGCAGAAAGAGAGAAAAAGTCTCTACAGGGCAAAGGAAAATGCTCCACTCCAGCCCACTTCCATGTAAACTCAGTTCTAAGTGTGTCTCTCCCACTTTCAAATCTTGGCTGTTTTCTTTTCCTTTGAGATCAAATCCAAACTCCCTACTGCATATTTCCTCCCAATGGTGGTCATTAAAAGCTATTCACCAATGTTTACAGCTCACCTTTGGGGACTACGGGAGGACTGTACTTTCCCATTGTCTTCAAGTTAGGTGTGGCCATGTGGCTGGTTTGAGCCAATAACGTGTAAATGAAAGTAACATGTCACTTCTTGATTTGAGTCTATAAAATCCTGTTCATCATTTTCCTGTCCCCTTCCCACAAGTTAATGATGATGATCCAGGTAGCAGAGGGTCCATCAGGACAACATAAAGATCCCAGTTGATCCATGATGGATTATTAGCCCAGGTGAGAAATAGTGAAGTCTGTTGTGTTAAGTCACTGAGATTTAGAAAGAAAAAGTGAAAGTGAAGTTCGCTCAGTAGTGTCCGACTCTTTGCGACCCCATGGACTATAGAGTCCATGGAACTCTCCAGGCCAGAACACTGAAGTGGGTAGCCTTTCCCTTCTCCAGGGGATCTTCCCAATCCAGGGATTGAACCCTGGTCTCCTGCATTGCAGGTGGATTCTTTCTAGCTGAGCCACAAGGGAAGCCCAAGAATATTGGAGTGGGGAGCCTATTCCTTCTCCAGCAGATCTTCGCAACCCAGGAATCAAACCAGGATCTCCTGCATTGCAGGTGGATTCTTTACCAACTGAACTATGAGGGAAGCCCAAATTTAGAAGCAGTTTCTTATTGCAGTATCCTAACCCATCCTGACTCTGCACTCCTGGATTCCCATTCTGTCTCCACGTGATATGATTTCTATACCCACAATGTTACCATTCAGCTCCAGGCTTTTGCTCATGATGATCACTCTTGGTCTTTATTCACATACCCTTCAACATCCAGCCAACACCCAATATCTCCTCCAAACCAAGATCAAATATCACCTCCTCTATGAAGACTTCTATGTCTCCTGGAGGCAGAAGCTAATGCACTCTCCTTTGAACTCAACTCAGAAGACAGTTCATGATGACTGAGTTGGGGAGGGGATGAGGGGAGGTTCTACGGCCAGATGAGACTTATCTGCCATCTTTTGCTATGTTAAGGATTCTCAAACAGTGTAAAACCTATAGCCCTCTCTTTTTCATTATAAATTATGCCATTTCTCCCTGCAGAGTAAGCAGAAACATGTTAAAAATGCTACCTATGCACTGCAGGATGCCAGGTTTAGCTTTCATCTGAAGAATGCACTTAGCCTTTTCCTCTAGACAATCAATAAACATGCCAAGCATCTTGCTTCAGGATCTCCTGGGGGAGCTGGAGAGGCACAACAGAGCAGAGAAGAAGAGCCACATGGTGTGGCATATGGTGGCAGTGGCACCCTGCCAGAGATGGCAGAACTTACACTGGCCATGGGAATAACTTGGAGAAGTTACACTTGGGCAGAGGATAGTGCAGGAGACAAAATGAGAATCAAGCATTGTGCTGAGACTGTGGTAGAACTGTGCAGATGGACGGCCCGTCTGTCCAGAGCAGTGGTTCTCAACCCTGACTACACATCAAAATTTCCTGGGGAGTTTCTTTAAAATGCAAATGCCTCAGGAGCATCCCAGACAAGGTAGGTTAGAATCTCTGGGGGTGGGGCCCAGGTCTCAGCATTTTTCAAAACTCTCTATGTAGTCATGTGCCACCAGGGCTGACAGCCACCACCCTTGAGCACAGCCTTTTCACGGTCTTCCCAACAGACACCAGAACTGATAGTACATGTGGCATGAGTTTATCCTGCTTCAGTTCTCACACCCTTAGCAACACTGATATTCTCTGAAATTGCAAGAGATGGGTTAGTATTTCCCAGGTGCCTGCTATTTTCAAGACCTTGGTGGTACACACCTTATATAGTATTTTTTTTATTTAGTCTTCACATCAACCCCATGGAATGGTAACCTCCTTTGAGAAATGAGAAAACGGAGGTTTCAAGAAGGGAAAGCTTGCTCATATAGCTAACCAGCAGCAGTCAGGATTCAGTTCAAGAGAGCCTTTTGCTCTGTGCCAGTGGTTTTCAGCCTGCAGTGGTGTCTGAGGTGCTGAAGAAGTCTATACAACTGTCATTTTAAAATGTACGCTTACAATTTTCAAAGCTTTAACACAGAACACAGTGAAAGTGTTAGTCGTTCAGTCGTGTCTGACTCTTTACAAAGCCTGCCAGGCTCCTCTGTCCATGGAACTCTCCAGGCAAGAATACTGGAGTAGGTATCCATTCCCTTCCCCAGGGGATCTTCCCGACCCAGAGACTGAAGCCAGGCCTCCCGCACTGCAGGCGGACGCTACCATCCGAGCCACCAGGGAGCCCACACAGGGGAGCACACACCAGTTACCCCGTGCACCCGCCAGCAGCGCCCTGAAGCCTCGAAGCGCTTTGCTGTACACGGCTCTGTTAGCTCAGTGATGCAGACCTCCAACAAAGGATTCTTCTGCACTTCAGGGTTCATCAGTGAACATCTGGAAACAGGTTCACTGATTATAATGATTAGAAGTGCTCTTTTAAAAAAAAAAAATCAGATTGACCATGTCTTTGTTGCTTAGTGCTTAGTTACTAAGTTGTGTCCAACTCTTTTGCAGCCCCATCCATGGACTGTAGCCTGCCAGGTCCCTCTGTCCGTGGGATTTCCCAGGCAAAGATACTGAAATGGGTTGCCATTCCTTCTGCAGGGGATCTTGACATTTACACTTATGAAAAATTGTGCAAATGAGTATATTATGGAAAAATATGTGTGCAGCATCTTTGCATACATGCTGAGTATACCTGCTGAGTGCAAACACTCATTAAGGTGTCAAACCAGCTGTGTGACACCCGGCAAAGACTTACATGGCCCAACACATCCATGTACTTCTGGGACAACTGTAGGGTTTGCAGCAAGTTTGGGGACTATCCTCCAAATGTGATTAAGTTCTGTTGGGCAGGTTGCCACTGCATGTAAAGGGCCCACAATGAAGCTGAACTGTAAAGTTGCATCCAGTATGCAACACACGAGAAGTTGGCAGCACAAGGATGGCTGTTACGCTAACAATTAAATCATGTCATAAAACACTACTTAATGGGGATTCTATTAGTACATTGACCCAAGAATCTATGGACTAACTTTCTTCAGGTTGTGTAATTGCAGTTCAGAAACGGTTGAGCCTCCCAGGTGGCACTAGTGGTAAAGAACCCCCCTGCCAATGCAGGAGACATAAGAGACACCGGTTCGATCCCTGGATCAGAAGGATCCCCTGAAAGAGGAATGGCAACCCACGCCAGTATCTGCCTGGAGAATCCTATGAACAGAGGAGCCTGGAGAGCTACCATCCTTGGGGTCACACAGAGTCGGACACGACTGAAGATACTTAGCACAATATGTAGTCAATGATTCTGGGCCATGTTTTCACGCGGCTTGATTGGTTAAATTTGACAAGTATCCTGAGATTACTTGCTGAGCTGTTGACAACATCTGCAGGTGGCAGTAACGGTGGTAGAATCAGCTGGATCTCAGCTGGAGGCAGCAGCTGAGCTCTGAGGTAGAGCTCAGAGCCGGTGGAGCCCTAGGTAGGCCCTGGTCCAGGCTATGCGGCTTCCTCCACGCCCACAGATGCACCCTCAAGGCCTGCTGGGGCTCAACAGGGTAGAGTGGGGGCTGGGTCCAGACTTTGAGGATAGTAGGAGGTCTATGCTGTACATCTCTTTCACCTCTGAAGCAGAATTTGAAGCTGTGGTTAGATATTCAGAGGACGTTATCATGAATGATGAGTTCCAGTTGTTGCAGAGAAATACCATGGACAAGTGCCACCGGGAGCTTGACAATAGGAGGACAATCAGCTCACATGTATATCCACTTTAATGACTATAATTCTTTGCTAGAAAAGTATACTGAAGAGAAGCTGCTGGAATGGATCCCCATATTCAACACAGCGGCCTTCACAGCAGCATAGAGCCCCACAGAGATGAAGAGCTGAGGACACACTCAACATGCTGCTCCCATTGATAGCTGACCCTTGAACAGCATGGGTTTGAACTGCCATCTCCGCTTGTACAGGGATTTCCTTCTATAAACACATACTACAGGACTACAGGACCTGCAGTTGGTTGGTTCCTCGGATGCAGAATGGAGGATACAGAAAGTCAACTGCAAAATTATAGGTGGGTTTTCAACCCCTAACATCCATATTGTTCAAGAGTCAACTGTACAGATTTAAAAGATTTTATAGACCTGTTTCTGGACTACAGAGCAGCAGGAGAAGGCCAAGGATGAGGCTTCAGCAGCAGTTCAGTGGAGAGTTCCTTGTGCAAATCATCTTCATGCCAGCTTCCTAGAAAAATCTGTGGCACCAACTCCCACCTCCAGGCTATGGGATCACTCCAGACATCATTGGCCCAATAGGCTGGGAGAGGATTCTAACGGGGGCAGGAGAATACATCTTGGAGAGACAGACTCCATGCTGCAGCTCTTCTTGAATATTAGTTATTGATGAGTCAAAAAGAAAGTTACCTGACCCTGAAACACCTTGTATTCAGTATTCCTTCCAGAGCAGATATCTCTCTCAGCTGCGTCTGACTCAGATTTCTGGGACAAACTGAGCATCCTTGGACAAGGATATTGAGCATCCTTCACCCAGCACACATGTTGGTGTGCTAAAAATATGGGCTAACCCACCATCATCGACGCCCCCTTCTTCCCAAATAACACAGCAGACTTGGCACAAACTTTCTATGTATTCTCAGCTCTTTACTTGGGTCAGAGGCTCAGCCTTTCAGTTCCAATGGCCCAGCTATTTGAGAACAGTTTGGGAGTGTTTATATAGGATGTTACTCAAACAAACTGTCCCTGTCTTGAGAGTTTTGAAGCTTCTATTATCACAGCTAGCCTTGGATATGGGAATAAACTAGATGAGATGTCCTTTACTGAAAAGCGCCATGTGACCATCACTTCATGTTACATTTGCAGGCCTCTTATCACTTTGTATTCTGCTAGTCCTGATGGAGTCTGTTTCTGGAAGCCTCTTTTAAGCTTTATTTTTGAAAAAAAAAATTTTATAGGTGAACATTCAGGTTAATCTAATAGATCTATTCTTGGAATTACCTTTATTATCCCCTTAAAGATCAATGTATTATATACCGTGTGCTTTTTAGTTGTTAGTGCTGTGAAGGCAAAAATGCTTTCTACATTGGCCTTCTTATTCTACTGGGTGCCAATGAATGTCCTATGCACTGTGGCTAGACTAAAAAATATCCTTTCCTTAGCCCACATTAGGTGTGTTCAGGTTTGTTTAACATCCTCTTCATATAATTCAGTTTGTTAGATTTTCTGTTGGGGTGGTGGGTGTGAGTTTGGTTTTAAAAAAGGATGACTGCAATTTCTTAGTCATTTCAAAATCTCTCTTACCGATTCGGTGTTCCAGGGGCCCGGCTCAGCATGACTAGGGGGTAGGGCAGCTTTACCAGTCACCTGCCTTGATTCAGTTTAATACAAAGTTTGGTAGAAAGAGAAAACATGTCTGTATCTCTAGAAAGAAGAAAAATACTTTTAAAGTCTGCCCTTTGTAGCTATTTCTATACATGGATAGAAACTTTCTCAGCACTGATTGTTCAGTGTTCAGACTGACTAAACAATAAAACAAAATACAGGTCTACACAGGATGTTGAGGTTAATATGTAGTAACCACTCACGAGCCCAGTTCAAATTGTGAACTCACTGAAACTACCTTGCTGTCCTCACTGACTAACTTTCACACAAGGAGTTGTTATCATTTGAAACTGGAAAATAAAAATGAACTAACAAAATACTAGTTGTGTGTTTTCTACCTGACTGTTTTTTCCTTATAAACTTCCGTTTTCTTGAGAGTGCTGAAAACTTTAAAATCACTATCCTGGGTTAGCTTACCTGCCTAAATTTAATTAATGAGAATTGAAATCACCCTGTGGAAAGAAAAATAAATAATTTATTAATTAATTTATGAATTTGTGTGTGCTTAGACTCACATATATTCATTCATATGCACATATGTACAGCACACACTCATCAGATTACAAATTCGGCTTTGTTATAACCACGCCCTTCACATGCGGTGTTGGTTAAGTGAAGAATTTGATACAGAAGCAAAGTAAAGTAATGCTCAAAATTCTCCAAGCCAGGCTTCAACAGTACATGAACCGTGAACTTGCAGATGTTAACAAGCTGGATTTAGAAAAGGCAGAGGAACCAGAGATCAAACTGCCAACATCCGTTGGATCACCAAAAAAGCAAGAGAGTTCTAGAAAAACATCTACTTCTGTTTTACTGACTATACCAGAGGCTTTGACTGTGGATCAGAACAAACTGAGGAAAATTCCTAAAGAGATGGGAATACCAGACCACCTGACCTGCCTCTTGAGAAATATGTATGCAGGTCAGGAAGCACGAGTTAGAACTGGACATGGAACAACAGACTGGTTCCAAATCAGGAAAGGAGTACATCAAGGTTGTATATTGTCACCCTGCTTATTTAACTTACATGCAGAGTACATCATGAGAAACGCTGGGCTGGGAAAATATCAATAACCTCAGATATACAGATGACATCACCCTTATGGCAGAAAGAGAAGAGCTAAAGAGCCTCGTGATGAAAGTGAAAGAGGAGAGTGAAAAAGTTGGCTTAAAACTCAACATTCAGAAAACTAAGATCAAGACATCTGGTCCCATCACTTCATGGCAAATAGATGGGAAAACAGTGGAAACAGTGACAGACTTTATTTTGGGGGGCTCCAAAATCACTGCAGATCGTGACTACAGCCATGAAATTAAAAGATGCTTGCTCTTTGGAGGAAAATTTATGACCAAATTAGACAGTATATTAAAAAGCAGAGACATAACTTTGCCGACAGAGGTCTGTCTAGTCAAAGCTATGTCATGTAAGGATGTGAGAGTTGGACCACAAAGAAAGCTGAGTGCTGAAGAATCAATACTATTGAACTGTTGTGTTCAAAAGACTCTTGAGAGTCCATTGGACTGCAAGGAGATCCAACCAGTCAATCCTAAAGGAAATCAAAAAGATGCTTGCTCTTTGGAGGAAAATTTATGACCAAATTAGACAGTATATTAAAAAGCAGAGACATTACTTTGCCAACAAAAGTCTGTCTAGTTAAAACTATGGTTTTTCCAGTAGTCATGTATGGAAGTGAGAGTTGGACTATAAAGAAAGCTGAGTGCCAAAGAATTGATGCTTTTGAACTGTGGTGTTGGAGAAGACCCTTGAGAGTCGCTTGGACCAAAAGGAGATCCAACTGGTCCATCCTAAAGGAAATCAGTCCTGAATATTCACTGAAAGAACTGATGCTGAAGCTGAAACCCCAATACTTTGGCCACCTGATGTGAACAACTGACTCATCTGAAAAGACCCTGATGCTGGGAAAGATTCAAGGCAGGAGGATAAGGGGTGACAGAGGATGAGATGGTTGGATGGCATCACCAACTCAATGGACATGAGTTTGAGTACACTCTGGAGTTGGTAATGGACAGGGAAGCCTGGTGTGCTGCAGTCCATGGGGTCGCAAAGAGTTGAACACAACTGAGCGACTGAACTGAACTGAACTGATGATACAGAAGAACTCATGGTACTGCCGAAGCTTGAGTTCTGACCTCTTTCCTTTGCCTGATTCTGACATCCTCTGAGCCACTTCAGCATCCCACTCTGACCATTGTCCCACTCTTATCCACCCAATCAATCATTTTCTTGTATGGAGCTAATATATTAATTGTATAAGAATGTC
>SJYR01001021.1:437624-448314 GCA_006410655.1 Kobus ellipsiprymnus
TTTGCAGCCAAAGATGGAGAAGCTCTATACAGTCAACAAAAACAAGACCAGGAGCTGACTGTGGCTCAGATCATGAACTCCTTATTACCAAATTCAGAATGAAATTGAAGAAAGCAGGAAAAACCGCTAGACCTTTCAGGTATGACCTCAGTCAAATCCCTTATGATTATACAGTAGAAGTGAGAAATAGATTTAAGGGCCTAGATCTGATAGAGTGCCTGATGAACTATGGAATGAGGTTCATGACATTGTACAGGAGACAGGGATCAAGACCATCCCCATGGAAAAGAAATGCAAAAAAGCAAAATGGCTGTCTGGGGAGGCCTTACAAATAGCTGTGAAAAGAAGAGAGGCAAAAAGCCAAGGAGAAAAGGAAAGATATAAGCATCTGAATGCAGAGTTCCAAAGAATAGCAAGAAGAGATAAGAACGCCTTCTTCAGCGATCAATGCAAAGAAATAGAGGAAAACAACAGAATGGGAAAGACTAGAGATCTCTTCAAGAAAATCAGAGACACCAAGGGAACATTTCATGCAAAGATGGGCTCGATAAAGGACAGAAATGGTCTGGACCTAACAGAAGCAGAAGATATTAAGAAGAGATGGCAAGAATACACAGAAGAACTGTACAAAAAGGATCTTCATGACCCGGATAATCACGATGGTGTGATCACTCATCTAGAGCCAGATATCCTGGAATTGAAGTCAAGTGGACCTTAGAAAGCATCACTACGAACAAAGCTAGTGGAGGTGATGGAATTCCCATAGAGCTTTTTAAAACAATGACCCATTTAATCAACTAATACTTAACCAACCATCTATTAAGAGTTAGGCACTCTTCTAGGCACCGTGGGTACAGCAATAAACAGGGAAAAAAAGAATCCTTGTCCTAGTAGAACTTATATTCTAATGAAGAGAGAACAGAAAAGTAAATAATACAGGCTATTACAAGGTGATGATACTCCACCGAAAAAGGCAGAGAAAGGAGATAAGAAGTGTGGGGCAGGGAGGAGAGATGCACTTTTATATAGGTAAGTCAGAAAGGGCCTCTCTAAAAAGTTGACATGTAGGTAAAGATTTGAAAGAAGGAAGTACTGCAGAGAGGGAGGAAAGGCTTATGCAAAGCTTAGAAGTGGGAAAGGCACATGAAAAGCCTAGAGGTGTGTCACATGGGAGGAAGAACAAGGAAGTCATCATAGCTGGAAAAAGCTCAACAACAGAGTAAGAGAATCAGATGGGGTCAGAGAAGCAATGGAGACCAGATTCGATGGAGACCAGATTTTGTACTTGAAAGAAATTTGACTTTTACTCTGAGCTAGAAAGCAATGGGAGGTTGTTAAGTAGAGGCATGACGATATTTGATATGTTTTAATGGGATTACTCTGGCTTCTGTGTCGAATAGAGAATGAGAATAATCTTCAAGAGATCAGTGAAGAGGCTATTGCTGCTAACCAGGTAATGACAGTTATGGCTTGGACCATGACAACCAAGTGGAAAGGAATGGAACTGGCCAGATTCCAGCCATATTTGAAGATTAAGAAATAGGCTTTGCAGATACATCCAAAGTAGAATACATATTGGAGACAAAAAGACTCCTATTTTTAGCTCAAGCAATTGAAAAAATCAATTGTCATTAATTGAGATACAAATTCATTTCAATTAATTGACTAAGAATTCCATAACTTAGCCAGTCAAATGGAGATATCCAGTATGCAAATGGATATTGGAGTTTGGAGCTTAGGAAAGAGGCCTAAGCTAGAGATGGAAAGTTAAGCTTCATTACCTCCAGATGGTGTATAAAGCCATGACGTGAAATAATACAACCAAAAAATGATAAAGAGCATGGCGGAGGGTACCCAAGGAGTGAACCCTGGAGGACTCCTCATTAAGAAGCAGGACATATAAAGAGTAATAAGCAAAGAAGACCGAGGAAGAGTGGCCAGCAAGAAAGGAGAAAATCAATGCACTTTGCTCTCCTGGAAGCAAATGAACACAGTGTATTAAAGCAGAGGAAGTGATCAACTGGGTCAATGCTGCTGGTGGATCAAGAAAATCTATAGATCTTGACCAAGAGACTGGAAGGCTGAGAATTAGCACTGGATTTAGCGATGAAGAGACCATTAGTGACAGAATCAAGAGAAGTTTTATTATAATTATGGGAGCAAAAATCTGATTAAAGCACCTTCAAGATATAATGGGTGTAATTAGCCCTCTATAGC
Source organism: Kobus ellipsiprymnus (assembly GCA_006410655.1). NCBI lineage: Eukaryota > Metazoa > Chordata > Mammalia > Artiodactyla > Bovidae > Kobus > Kobus ellipsiprymnus. Next base: position 439,842 of record SJYR01001021.1, read on the forward strand.
TGCCATCACCAAATAACACATATGGGTGACTTAAACAATAGAAGTTTATTTTCTCACCGTTTTAGAGATTGTAAGTCCGAGATCAAGGTTTCTGAAGGTTTGATTTCTCCAGTGGCTGCTCTCTATGACTTTTAGATGGCTACCTTCTTGCCGTGTTTTCGCCACTCCTTTGCATGTATATACTACTGGTGTCTCCTCTTCTGCTAATAAGGACACCAGTCTTATCATATTAGAACCCCCCATGGTATAACTTTATTTAACCTTAGTAATCATTTTAGAGGCTTCATCTCCAAATACGGTCACATTGGAAGTTAGAATCTCAACATATGAATGGGATGGGGATGGGGAGAAGAAGGAGACAAAATTTAGTCTGTTGCAATGGAAGAGAAGCCATCTCCTCTTGTGGTGGCCGGAAGGGGTGCATGATTCAGACAAGGATGAAGTTGGACAAGATACTCAAAACAAGCATTTGGGGGCACTGTAAATTGGCCAAGGGCAGATAACAAGTTGAAAACTATCTTTTGTTGCAAAACTGCCAAGAGTTTCAGGAAAGAACAACAGGAGTCTATTCTCAACCTTCTTACCTGAAACTGTACCTATCCTCCACCTATCAGCTAAGAGAGTAAAAGAGTGGTTTTACCAACATGGAGTTGGCCTCGAAACTCAACAGTTCTGCCGTGAAAGGAAGACTTCATTTAGGGTAGAGTGAATAAAAAGCCCTGTGTTCTTGCCAAGTAAAAACGGTAAAATTGGCTGGGAATGAAGAGAGAACACCTTTATCTTTGCTAACCTAGGTTGTGATTTCAGTGGGGTGAGTGCAGGACCAGCCTGAAATTCTGGAATCAAGGAAGTTATAGGAGGGTTCAGATAGGCTTTATACATTACTGGCTGATGGGAACACTACACATACGTTCAAGAGAAACCAAAAGAGCACAGAAGAAGGTGAAAAACAGGATGGACTTGAGAATTACCTGTAACTTTTGAGTGCATTCCCCAACCCACACACATATCAATTAGCATATATGAGAGGCTTTAGGATTTTAGGGCATTTGAGCACCCAAATCATGGACCACTCAGTTATGCAGACACAGAGCTTCCCCTGCAAAGCAAGGCTAATAAACAAAAATAAGAACAGAAAATTGAGCAGAGATATCAGTGGGGGCCCATTGCAAGAAGAGATGGATTCCACAGCTTAGGTCCAAGAAAGTTACTTTTAAAAATTAAAAAAAAAAAAAATCCAGTTATATAATATTTTATCTAAAATGCTTAGTTTCAACCAAATACTGAGATGTGCAAATAATAGCAAAATATGATCCCTATTTGGGGGAGAAAGTAGTAAGTGGAAACTTACTTTGGATGTATTTACCATATAAAGATATCTTAAAAGCTACTATTAAAATGTTCAAAAATTTGATGNTGAGCAGAGATATCAGTGGGGGCCCATTGCAAGAAGAGATGGATTCCACAGCTTAGGTCCAAGAAAGTTACTTTTAAAAATTAAAAAAAAAAAAAATCCAGTTATATAATATTTTATCTAAAATGCTTAGTTTCAACCAAATACTGAGATGTGCAAATAATAGCAAAATATGATCCCTATTTGGGGGAGAAAGTAGTAAGTGGAAACTTACTTTGGATGTATTTACCATATAAAGATATCTTAAAAGCTACTATTAAAATGTTCAAAAATTTGATGGAACTACATACAAAAAAGTTAATGGGAAATATGATGACAATGGCTTAACAAATATAGAATTCCAGTAGAGAAACAAAAACTACCAAAAAAAGGTACAATAATAAAGAATTATTATATTGGCTCAAAAATTAGATGTGAGATGGAAAAACAAAAAATCTGTAAATTTAAAGAAAGAATACAATCTGAAGAAGAAAAAAAAGGTTAAAGATAAGTGACCATCATCTCAGATGTTTGTGAAAAAAAGAAATGATGTATCAAAATCCCAGAAAAGAAAAATGAGAATGAAACAGAAAAAAATTGAAAAAGTAATTCCCCAAATATCCCAAAGTTGATGAAAAATGTTAATTTGTATATCTAAGAATTTCAATGAGCTTCAGGAAGCATAAATACAAAGAGGACCATACTGCTGACAGCTAAAGGCAAAGAGAAATTCTTGACAGTAGGAAAAAAACTGAATAACAATATAATTAATGGCTGACTTTTTATCAAAACAAAATGAAGAACAAAAGTATCCTTAATACCGTAGAAACAAAATTAAAAACTGAACAGAGGCATCGATATTTCTATAACTTGTGAACTTTCCAAATGAAAGGGAAATAAAGACATTCTCCTCAAAAAAAAGCGATTGTTGCTAGGAGACCTATCCTTTAAAAATACTAAACGAAGTTCCAAGGGCTGAAAGAAAATAACCTGAGATGATAAGTTAGATGCACAGGAAGAAACAAAGAACACTAGAAATTATAAATATGAGAATAAACATAAAAATACTGTGTATAGACTTTTCTTCTATAATTTCCTTAAAACGTAACCCTGCTTAAAGGATTAATTACAGCACTTTATTGTTAAACTTGTAGATCATGTCATTAATATACATGAAAACAATCATGCAAAGAGAGAAGAGAAAATGGAGCTCTTTTGGAGCTCCATCAGTATTAGACAGATGTAGATTTCAATAAATTAGAGATGCATGTTGTAATCCCTCTAGTAACCCCTTGAAAATAACTCCAAAATATAGCTTAAACATCAAGAGAGGAATTAAAATGATATGCACACACAAATTTCTGTTTAGCACAAAGGAAAAGAGTACAGAAGAAACAAGGAACAACAACAACCACAAAAAAGCATGAGATAGAAAAAAATGCAAAATTACAGATGCAAATACATCAGCCATTATTTTCAATTGACTAAAAATTCCAAACAAAGACAGAGATTGCCAGACTAAATAAAATATGAGATCCAACTATCTGCTGTCTATATCTAGTAGATGCAAAAGTTGAAAGCTTAGGCTGAAAGTAAAACAGTATGGAAATATTTATTATGTAAGAAGTATCCTTGATAAACACTTCTCAGGTGGCTCATGGTAAAGAATCTGCCTGGAGTGCAGGAGATGCAAGTTGAATCCCCGGATCAGGAAGATCCCTTGGAGAAGGAAATAGAAACCCATTCCCTTATGCTTGCCTGGGAAATTCCATGGACAGAGGAGACTGGCAAGTTACAGTCCATGGGGTTGCAAAGAGTCAGACACAACTCAGCAACTAAATAACAACAATAATAATCCTTAATAAAGTGTCAGGAAGATGGCACACTAGGGAGCTTCAGGTTCTTATTCCCCCATGAAGACATCAAATTAATAATTCACAGACCAAAGTAACTTTGTCAGAACTCTAGAAACAATTTAAGAATCCAAAGAAATTAAGGGAATCCCTAATCAAGAAAAACAGTAGGAAAAACTTCACTCAAAACAGTAGGAAATTTTATTGCATTTTTCTTTCTCATGCCTCTCCTCATATCCAATGGCACCCCACTCCAGTACTCTTGCCTGAAAAATAGAAATAGAAACCCATTCCCTTATGCTTGCCTGGGAAATTCCATGGACAGAGGAGACTGGCAAGTTACAGTCCATGGGGTCGCAAAGAGTCAGACACAACTCAGCAACTAAATGACAACAATAATAATCCTTAATAAAGTGTCAGGAAGATGGCACAGTAGGGAGCTTCAGGTTCTTATTCCCCCATGAAGACATCAAATTAATAATTCACAGACCAAAGTAACTTTGTGAGAACTCTAGAAACAATTTAAGAATCCAAAGAAATTAAGGGAATCCCTAATCAAGAAAAACAGTAGGAAAAACTTCACTCAAAACAGTAGGAAATTTTATTGCATTTTTCTTTCTCATGCCTCTCCTCATATCCAATGGCACCCCACTCCAGTACTCTTGCCTGAAAAATCCCATGGATGGAGGAGCCTGGTAGGCTGTAGTCCATGGGGTCGCTAAGAGTCGGACACGACTGAGCGACTTCACTTTCATGCACTGGAGAAGGAAATGGCAACCCACTCCAGTGTTCTTGCCTGGAGAATCCCAGGGACGGGGGAGCCTGGTGGGCTGCCGTCTATGGGGTCGCACAGAGTCGGACACGACTGAAGCAACTTAGCAGCAGCAGCAGCCTCGTATCTTGGCACAGGGTGGTATTATCAAGAGAAAACCACTCAACTTTTGGATCCTCCCTTAAGCTAGAAAGGAAAGACTGAAACTTAATTGCAATGCTCTGATTTGTCTGAAGAACTACCCAAGAGACTCATTTCTGTCTCACCTGACTTGGAGCACTGATAGGAACGGTGGAATAGTTTGGATACGATTGGAAGGCAGTGAAGGTTATGATAGCAACCTCGTATCTTGGCACAGGGTGGTATTATCAAGAGAAAACCACTCAACTTCTGGATCCTCCCTTAAGCTAGAAAGGAAAGACTAAAACTTAATTGCAATGCTCTGATTTGTCTATAGACTACCCAAGAGACTCATTTCTGTCTCACCTGACTTGGAGCACTGATAGGAACGGTGGAATAGTTTGGATACCAGATTGGAAAGCAGTGAAGGTTATGATAGCTCTCAGGGTTACAAGTATCTACAGCCCAGGAGCAAGAAATTATGGGCAAAGATATACAAACCATGGGGTCGCTAAGAGTCGGACACGACTGAGCGACTTCACTTTCATGCACTGGAGAAGGAAGTGGCAACCCACTCCAGTGTTCTTGCCTGGAGAATCCCAGGGACGGGGGAGCCTGGTGGGCTGCCGTCTATGGGGTCGCACAGAGTCGGACACGACTGAAGCAACTTAGCAGCAGCAGCAGCCTCGTATCTTGGCACAGGGTGGTATTATCAAGAGAAAACCACTCAACTTTTGGATCCTCCCTTAAGCTAGAAAGGAAAGACTGAAACTTAATTGCAATGCTCTGATTTGTCTGAAGAACTACCCAAGAGACTCATTTCTGTCTCACCTGACTTGGAGCACTGATAGGAACGGTGGAATAGTTTGGATACGATTGGAAGGCAGTGAAGGTTATGATAGCTCTCAGGGTTACAAGTATCTACAGCCCAGGAGCAAGAAATTATGGGCAAAGATATACAATAGAAACTCCAGGCTTCTGAGAAGGAGCATCGGCAAGACTCGGGTAAGAAATTTAAAGCAGTCATAATTACTAGGAACTGGAATAAACCACCTGCACAAGACACTTTCCCTCAAAAGGTTTGAGAGCATCCAGATCCTCTGTTAGGTGGATTAGTGAAGGTTTTCACCTGTCCAAAGCCAATTCACAAAGACTGGGAAGAAGTGGCTGTTTTTTCAAACACCCTAAATATCTCATAAAAAAAATCACAAGTGTAACATGGCTGACTCAAACAGATAAAACAAATCTCCAAACCGTTGCTAAAGAAATTCAAGCCTCTGAGATAGTGACAAAGAATTTTAAATGTCTATCTTAAAGATGTTCAATAAATTAAAAGACAGTTAAACAAAACCGGGGAAACAATGCATGAACAAAATGAGAATATTAGCAGAGATGTAAACTATAAAAAGGAACCAAACAGAAATTCTGGAGCTGAAAAATACAAAAATAAATTAAATTGGAAAGATACACTAGAAAAAGTTCAACAATAGACTTAATTAGACAGAATACAGGCTATTGAAATTGAAAACAGGCTATTTCAAATTACCAATCAAAAAGGAAAAAGAGTTTTTAAAAATATGAACAGAGCCTATGGAACTTATGAAACAATAACAAACAGACAAATATATACATTCTGGAAGATTCAGAAAGAGAATATAGAGAGAAGGGGGCAGAGAGTTTTTTTTGAAGACATAACAGCTGAAAACTGCCCAAATTTAAGGGGAAAATGAATGTAAAAATACAAGAAACTCAATAAACTCCAACTAGAAAAACCTGAAGAGACCCACATAAAATATATCATAGTCAAACTGCTGTAAGTCAAGGCAAAGAAGGAACCTTGAAAGTGACAAGAGAAAAGTGACTCATGACATATAAGGGAGCTTATATTAGAAAGCTACGGTTTTTCCATTGGTCGTGTATGGATGTGAGAGTTGGACCACAAAGAAAGCTGAGCATCAAAGAATTGATGCTTTTGAACTGTGGTGTTGGAGAAGACTCTTGAGTGTCCCTTGGACTACAAGGAGATCCAACCAGTCCATCCTAAAGGAAATTAGTCCTGAATATTCATTGGAAGGACTGATGCTAAAGCTGAAACTCCAATACTTTGGTCACCCGATGCAAAGAGCTGACTCATTGGAAAAGACCCTGATGCTGGGAAAGATTGAAGGTGGCAGGAGAGGGGGATGAGAGAGGATAAGATGGTTGGATGGCATCACCGACTCAATGGACATGAGTCTGAGTAAACTCTGGGAGTTGGTGATGGACAGGGAGGCCTGGCGTGCTGCAGTCCATGGGGTCACAGAGTCGGACACAACTGAACAACTGAACTGAACTGATATTAGAATGTCAGGGTATTTCTCATATCTTACAGGCCAGAAGGCAAGCAGTGGTATAATAGATTCAAAAGTGTTCAAAGGAAAAAAAATGAAAACCAAGAATAATACATTAAGCAAAAATATCCTTCAAAAATAAAGGAGAAATAAAGACTCCCATATAATCAAAAGCTGAGTTAATTCAACATCACTAGCCTTGTGCTGTGTTGGTTGCTCAGTCATGTCCGACTCTTTGCCACCCCATTGACTGTAGCCTGCCAGGCTCCTCAGTTCATGTATTCTTGCATGGAGAATTCCATTCTCCAGGTGATTTTCCCGACCTAGGAATTGAACCCAGGAACTGAACCCAGTCTCCCACCTTTCAGGCAGATTCTTAACTATCTGAGCCCCAGGGAAGTCCACCACTAGACTTGCTCTACAATAAATGTTAAAGAGAGTTCTTTGAGCTGAAAGAAAATGATGCTAGAAACTAACTTGAAGCTTTATGAGAGTATAAAGTTCTATGATAAAGGTTAATAGATGGACAAGGATACAAACCTGTAAAAGACAAAAAATCATTAAATAACTATCTATCTATGTTACTGAATGTACAATATACAAATATGTAATTGGATGTCGATAACAAAGTAAGGGGAATGAAGATATAACAGAGTAGATGTTTGTGCATGCAATTGCAATTAGTTTACTATCATTTTAAAATGGGTTGTTATGACTTCAAGATGTTTTATGTAATCCCCATGATAACCACAAGGAAAAAACTATATAATGCCCACAAAAAGAAATGAGAAAGGAATCAAAGCATGCTATTACAAAACATTGAAACACATAGCAGAGCAGCTAAGAGGAAATGAGGGATGAGAAAGCTACAAAATATATGAAAAACAAAATGGCAATGGGTAAATCCCTAGCTGAAGTTACTTTAAATACAAATGGAGTAAATTACTTCATTAGCTGAATGAATTTTCTCAAAATCCAGGTGATTTTCCCGACCTAGGAATTGAACCCAGGAACTGAACCCAGTCTCCCACCTTTCAGGCAGATTCTTAACTATCTGAGCCCCAGGGAAGTCCACCACTAGACTTGCTCTACAATAAATGCTAAAGAGAGTTCTTTGAGCTGAAAGAAAATGATGCTAGAAACTAACTTGAAGCTTTATGAGAGTATAAAGTTCTATGATAAAGGTTAATAGATGGACAAGGATACAAACCTGTAAAAGACAAAAAATCATTAAATAACTATCTATCTATGTTACTGAATGTACAATATACAAATATGTAATTGGATGTCGATAACAAAGTAAGGGGAATGAAGATATAACAGAGTAGATGTTTGTGCATGCAATTGCAATTAGTTTACTATCATTTTAAAATGGGTTGTTATGACTTCAAGATGTTTTATGTAATCCCCATGATAACCACAAGGAAAAAACTATATAATGCCCACAAAAAGAAATGAGAAAGGAATCAAAGCATGCTATTACAAAACATTTAAACACATAGCAGGGCAGCTAAGAGGAAATGAGGGATGAGAAAGCTACAAAATATATGAAAAACAAAATGGCAATGGGTAAATCCCTAGCTGAAGTTACTTTAAATACAAATGGAGTAAATTACTTCATTAGCTGAATGAATTTTCTCAAACAAGGAATCCAACTATATGCTGCCTACAAGAGACTCAACTTTAGACCAAAGAAAACACATAAATAGGTTGAAAATGAAAGGATGGGAAGAGATATTGCATGCAAATAAGAAGCAAAAGGCAGCAAGGATGGCTATACCAACATCAGACACAAGAGACTTTAAGTAAAAAACTGGATCAGAAACAAAGAACATTTAAGGAGCTCTGATATGTTAGTGGATTGATTCTTATCATTATATAATCATTTATCATTACATATCATATATATGATTAATATGATCATATGTAATGATAAATGATATATGATATGATAAATGATATATAATATGATCATAATATATCATAGATGTGTATAAGAGACAGG
>SJYR01001021.1:448639-462096 GCA_006410655.1 Kobus ellipsiprymnus
AAACATATGATTATATGTAATGGTAAATGATAATAAAATAATTATATATAATAATAAAAAGAATCAATCTTTTCATTCTTTTTATATAAGAGCTCCTAAATATGTAAAACAAACACCACAAGTATTGAAGGGAAAAGTAGGCAAATCTAAAATAAAACAGGGAGACTTCAATACTCACTTTTAATAATGGATAAAGAGACTAACAGAAGAAAAGTAGGAAAATACAGGCCTACACAACGCTATAAACTGAACTTAACCCGTCACCCAGCTGCAGCATAACACACATTCTCCTCGAGTGTCCATTAAACTGTCTCCAAGATCGGCTATGTTTGGGGTCACAAAACTAGTATTAATAAGTCAATAAGATTGAAATAATGCAAAATGTCTTGTCCAATCCCAGTGGAGTGAAATTAGACTTCAGTGGAAGGAAAGCTAGAAAAATCACAAATATGTGGACGTCAACCAACCAGTGGGTCAAAGAAGGAAGCACGAGAGAGAACAGAACGTATCTTGAGACGAATGAAAACAGAGACACGGTGTACTGGAACTTACGGGACGCAGCGAGGAAGTGCAAAGAGAGACGGTCAAAGCTACAAACATATTACGAGAAGAAAGATTCCAAGTCTGCGGCCTAACTTTACACCTTCAGAAACCAGAAAACAAACAAACTAAATGAAAAACTAGCAGATAGAGTATAAATAATAAACATCACAGCAGAAATAAATAAAATAGAGTATAGAAAAACAATAGAGAAAAATAAAAGAAATAAAAAATTCATTCTTTGAAGGGACAACAAATTTGACAAAACTTTGGCTAGACCGATGAAGTTAAAGAGACGAGGCTTGAGTAACTAAGGAATGAAAGAAGTGACATTATAGCAGATTTTACAGAAGTAAAAAGAGTTAGAGAAAATATTATGAATAACTGTATGTCAACAAATTTGGCAACTTTGTGAAATGGGTAAATTCCTGGAAACATACAAGCTACCAAGATTGAACCAAGAAAAGATCTGAACAGACCTATAATTGGACCACTCTCTAACTAGCAGAATTGGTAATTTATAATCTCCCAACAAAGAAAAGCCCAGGACCAAGTGCATTCTCTGGCAAATTCTACCAAACATTTAAAGAATTAACAATCCTCCTACAACTCTTCCAAATGATTGAAAGGGAGAGGGCACTTCCAAATTCATTCTAGGAGGTCAGCGTTACTCTGATCCATAAGCTAGAAAAAGACTCTACAAGGAAAGAAAACTACAGAGCAATACCACCTGATGAATCTGATGCAAAAATCAACAAAATACTAGCAAACAGAATTCAACAGCATGTTCAAAGCACTGTACAGCACTACCAAGTGGGTTTTATTCATAGAATACAAGGATGGTTCAACATACAGGAACTGATCAAAGTATTAATAATACACATAAGAGAATCAAGGGAAAGGGCACATGATCATTTCAGTTGATGAAAAAAAAGTTTTTGACACAACCTAATACTCAGCTTCCTGGTGGCTCAGAGGTTAAAGCATCTGCCTGCAATGCGAGAGACCTGGGTTCGATTCCTGGGTTGGGAAGATCTCCTGGAGAAGGAAATGGCAACCCACTCCAGTAATCTTGCCTGGAGAATCCCATGGACAGAGGAGCCTGGTGGGCTGCAGTCCATGGGGTCGCAGAGTTGGACGCGACTGAGCGACTTCACTTTCACTTTCAATACTCTTTTATGATAAAAACATTTAACAAAACAAGGATAGAAAGACATTTCTTTAACATAATAAAAGCTATATATGAATAACCCCCAGCTAACCTACTCATGGGCTTCCCTGGTGGCTCAGAGGATAAAGCGTTTGCCTCCAATGCAGGAGACCTAGGTTCGATCCCTGGGTTGGGAAGATCCCCTGGAGAAGGAAATGGCAATCCACTCCAGTATTCTTGCCTGGAGAATCCCATGGAGAGAGGAGCCTGGTGGGCTACAGTCCATGGGGTCGCAAAGAGTCGGACACGACTGAGCGACTTCACACACACGCGTGCACACACACACACACACACACACACACACACACACAAAACATCATACTCAATGGTGAAAGACTGAAAGCTTTTCCTCTAAGATCAGGAACAAGACAAGGAGGCCTACTTTTGCCACCACTCTTTAATGTAGTACTGGAAGTACTAACCAGATTAATTAGGCAAGAGAAGTAAGTTAAAACCTTACAAATTGGAAAGGAAGGGATAAAATAATCTTGTTTCATAGATACTATACTCTTACATGCAAAATACTCTAGCCTATACAATATCAATTGGAGCTAAAAATTCAGCAAACTTGCAGGATACAAAATTAACAGCCTCAAATTTGCTACATTTCTATACGTTAATAATCAACAATCCAAATAGAAAATTAAATAATTTTACTTGCAATAACACCACAAACAATAAAATACTTAGGAGTAAACTTAGTCAATGAGGCAAAAGATTTACACATTAAAAATTATAGAATCTTGTGGATGGAAATTAAAGAAGACACAAATAAGCAGAAAGACATTCTGTAATCACGGATTGAAAGATAATGTCAACAAGATGTCAATACTATTCAAAGTAATCTACATTTTAAATACAATCGCAAAAGACCTCAATGGCATTTTTTGAGGAATTAGAGAAATCCACCTTAAAATTCATGCAATATCAAGAGACTTAAGAAAGATACTTGGGAAAACATAGAAGAGTGAAATTAGACCTTTGCTTAACACCATATCCAGAAATTAACTCAAAATGGATCAAACACCTAAATCTAACACCTGAAACTATAAAACTTCTAGAAGAAAACATAGAAGGAAACTTTATAACATTGGATTTAGCAAGAGTTTCCTGGATAGGACATCAAAAGCACAGGCAACTAAAGTAAAAATGAGACAAACTGGACTACATCAAAATTAAAAACATCTGTGCACGAAAGAATACAATCAATAGAGTGAAATGACAAAGGACAAAATAGGGGTAAAATTTGCAAGTCATAAACCTGATAATAAGTTAACATCCAGAATGTATAAATAACTCCTATAGCTCACAAACAAACTAGTCAATCCTCAAGGAAATCAACCTTGAATATTCATTGGAAGGTCTGATGCTGAAGCTGAAACTCCAATACTTTGGCCACCTGATATGAAGAACTGACTCATTAGAAAAGACCTTGATGCTGGGAGAGATTGAAGGCAGGAGGAGAAGGGGACGACAGAGGATGAGATGGTCAGATGGCATCACCGACTCAATGGACATGAGTTTGAGCAAGCTCCGGGAGATGGTGAAGGACAGGGAAGTCTGGCGTGCTGCAGCCCATGGGGTCTCAAAGAGTCGGACACAACTGAGCAACTGAACAACAACAATGAATATCTCGTACAGCTCACCACCAACAAAATCCGGTTCAAAAATTGTCAAAAAGCTTAAGTAAACATTTCTCCAAAGATGATACACAAATGGCCTACATGCATATGAAAAGATGCTCAATATTACTAATTCAGTTCAGCTCAGTTCAGCCGCTCAGTCGTGACTGACTCTTCGACCCCATGAATCGCAGCACGCCAGGCCTCCCTGTCCATCACCAACTCCCGGAGTTCACTCAGACTCACGTCCATCGAGTCAGTGATGCCATCCAGCCATCTCATCCTCGGTCGTCCCCTTCTCCTCCTGCCCCCAATCCCTCCCAGCATCAGAGTTTTTTCCAATGAGTCAACTCTTCACACGAGGTGGCCAAAGTACTGGAGTTTCAGCTTCAGCATCATTCCTTCCAAAGAACACCCAGGGCTGATCTCCTTCAGAATGGACTGGTTGGATCTCCTTGCAGTCCAAGGGACTCTCAAGAGTCTTCTCCAACACCACAGTTCAAAAGCATCAATTCTTCGGCTCTCAGCCTTCTTCACAGTTCAACTATCACATCCATACATGACCACTGGAAAAACCATAGCCTTGACTAGACAGACCATAGTCAGCAAAGTAATGTCTCTGCTTTTGAATATGCTATCTAGGTTGGTCATAACTTTTCTTCCAAGGAGTAAGCGTCTTTTAATTTCATGGCTGCAGTCACCATCTGCAGTGATTTGCTGCTGCTACTGCTGCTAAGTCACTTCAGTCGTGTCCGACTCTGTGTAACCCCATAGACGGAGCCCACTGGGCTCCCCCATCCCTAGGATTCTCCAGGCAAGAATACTGGAGTGGGCTGCCATTTCCTTCTCCAATGCATGAAAGTGAAAAGTGAAAGTGAAATCACTCAGTCGTGTCCGACTCTCAGCAACCCCATGGACTGCAGCCCACCAGCCTCCTCCATCCATTGGATTTTCCAAGGAAGAGTACTGGGGTGGGGTGCCATTGCCTTCCCCTCTGCAGTGATTTAGGGAAATGTAAATCAAAGTCACAATAAAATTCCACCTCACACCCATTAGGATGGCTACTATAAAAAAAAAAAAAGGAAAATAGTAAGTGTTGATGAGGATGTGGAGAAATTAGAATCCTTGTGCATTATTGGTGGGAATGAGAAATGCAGATGCTATGGAAAATAGCATGTTGGTTTCTCAAAAAATTAAAAGTAAAATGACTATGTGAACCAGCAATTCCACTTATCAGTATAGACACAAAAGAACTGAAAAGTATGATCTTAAAAGATAGTTTCACATTTCTGTTCATAGTAGTACCATCCACAACAGCTGAGAAGTGGAAGCAAACCAGGTGTCCATTAATGAATGGATGAATAAATAAGGTGTAGTGTGTACATACATGCTAGTAAAGTAATGCTCAAAATTCTCCAATCCAGGCTTCAACAGTACATGAACTGTGAATTTCCAGACGTTCAAGCTGGATTTACAAAAGGCCAGAGATCAAATTGACAACATCAGCTGGATCATCAAAAAAGCAAGAGAGTTCCAGAAAAACATCTACTTCTGCTTTATTGACTATGCCAAAGCCTTTGACTTTGACTGTGTGGATCACAATAAACTGTGGACAATTCTGAAAGAGATGGGAATATAAGACCACCTGACCTGCCTCTTGAGAAATATGTATGCAGGTCAGGAAGCAACAGTTAGAACTAGACATGGAACAACAGACTGGTTCCAAATAGGAAAAGGAGTCTATCAAGGCTGTATATTGTCATCCTGCTTATTTAACTTATATGCAGAGTACATCATGAGACACGCTGGGCTGGATGAAGCACAAGCTGGAATCAAGATTGCCAGGAGAAATATCGATAACCTCAGATATGCAGATGACACCACCCTTATGACTGAAAGCAAAGAACTAAATAGCCTCTTGATGAAAGTGAAAGAGGAGAGTGAAAAAATTGACTTTAAGCTCAACATTCAGAAAACTAAGATCATGGCATCTGGTCCCATCACTTCATGGGAAATAGATGGGGAAACAGTGGAAACAGTGACAGACTTTATTTGGGGGGGGCTCCAAAATCACTGCAGATGGTGACTGCAGCTATGAAATTAAAAGATCCTTGCTCCTTGGAAGAAAAGTTATGACCAAACCAGACAGCATATTAAAAAGCAGAGACATTACTTTACCAACAAAAGTCCGTCTAGTCAAGGCTATGGTTTTTCCAGTGGTCATGTATGGATGTGAGAGTTGCACTATAAAGAATTGATGCTTTTGAACTGTGGTGTTAGGAGAAGACTCTCGAGAGTCCCTTGGACTGCAAGGAGATCCATCCAGTCCATCTGAAAGGGAATCAGTTCTGAATATTCATTGGAAGGAGTGATGTTGAAACTGAAACTCCAATATTTTGGCCTCCTGATGCAAAGAACTGACTCATTTGAAAAGACCCTGATGCTGGGAAAGATTGAAGGTGGGAGGAGAAGGGGATGACAGAGGATCAGGTGGCTGGATGGCATCACCAACTCAATGGTCGTGAGTTTGAGTAAACTCAGGGAACTGGTGATGGACAGGGAGGCCTGACGTGCTGCGGTTCATGGGGTCACAAAGAGTCGAACACAACTGAGCGACTGAACTAAACTGAACTGAGTGTATACACACGATGGAATATTATTCCCTCTTAAGAAAGAAGACAACTCTGTTCATGCTACAAGGATTAAGCTTAAGGACATAATATTAAATGAAATATGAAAGCCACAGAAAGACAAATATCATATGATTTCACTTATATGAAGTATATAAAGCAATCAAACTCAGAAACAAAAGTAGAACACTAGTTATCCCAGGGCTGAGGGAGAGGAAAACAGGCAGCTATTGTTGAATGGGCACAGACCTTCAGCTTTGAAAGATGAAAAAGTTCTAGAGGTCTTTTGCAACGCCACGTGAATATACTTATCCTACACTTAGAAATGGCTAAGATGGTAAACTGTATGTGTTTCGGTGGCTTCTCTGGTGGTCCAGTGGTTAAGAATCCACCTTGCGATGCAAGGGACACCAGTTTGATCCCTAGTCTAGGAAGATCCCAGCTGCCACGGAGCAACTAAGCGCAGGTGCTGCAACTGCTGAGCACAAGCATTCCAGCCTGTGCTTCACAATAAGAGCGCACCTCGGGCCTGTGCTTCACAATAAGAGCGCACCTCGGGCCTGTGCTTCAAAATAAGAGCGCACCTCGGGCCTGTGCTTCACAATAAGAGCTCACCTCGGGCCTGTGCTTCACAATAAGAGCTCACCTTGGGCCCGTGCTTCACAATAAGAGCGCACCTTGGGCCTGTGCTTCACAATAAGAGAAGCCACGGCGGTGAGAAGCCCCGCTTGCTGCAGCTAGAGAAGGCCCATGTGCAGCAATGAAGGCCCACCTCGCCAAAAAATAAATAAAGCTTTAAAAAAATTCATGCGTTTTTATCATAATAATTAAAAAAGTCTAAAGAAGAAGAAGCACTTCCTCTCAGCCACTGAGATAATGAATGGCAGAGACAAGGTTCAAATCCAGGTGTGGGATTCAGCTAAGGGGTTCCTTCTACTGTACAACAGTTTTCATTTTGCAAAAGAAAAAAAAAAAATTAAGAGATTTGAAGTGGCTATTAATATCAGGCACAATAGATTTTAAGGCCAGGAGTATTACTAGAGACAAATACTTCACAATGATAAAAGGATCTACTCATCAGAAAGATATAACAATTATAAATAGATATGTACCAAAACAAAGACACAAAGTATGATAGAATTAAAAAGAGAAATAAATAACTGAATTTTTTTACTTGGAAATTTCAAGCTTCTCTCTCAGTAACTGATAGAACAATGAGATAAAATTGACCTAAGGATACAACTAGAACATTCCACGCAACAACAAAATGTAGCTCTTTCAGTTTCACGGGGAACACTCTTCTCCAGGATAGACTATATGCTGGGCCATAAAACAAACTTCAGTAAAACTTAAAATTTGAAATCATACAAAGTATATTAAGTATCCTTTCTGGCCATAATGAAATTAAACTAGAAATTAACAACAGGAAGAACCTAGGAAATTCTGAAATATTAGATGTGTATAAGAGACAGCCTCAGTTCATGTATTCTTGCATGGAGAATTCCATTTTCCAGGTGATTTTCCCGACCTAGGAATTGAACCCAGGAACTGAACCCAGTCTCCCACCTTTCAGGCAGATTCTTAACTATCTGAGCCCCAGGGAAGTCCACCACTAGACTTGCTCTACAATAAATGTTAAAGAGAGTTCTTTGAGCTGAAAGAAAATGATGCTAGAAACTAACTTGAAGCTTTATGAGAGTATAAAGTTCTATGATAAAGGTTAATAGATGGACAAGGATACAAACCTGTAAAAGACAAAAAATCATTAAATAACTATCTATCTATGTTACTGAATGTACAATATACAAATATGTAATTGGATGTCGATAACAAAGTAAGGGGAATGAAGATATAACAGAGTAGATGTTTGTGCATGCAATTGCAATTAGTTTACTATCATTTTAAAATGGGTTGTTATGACTTCAAGATGTTTTATGTAATCCCAGGAAATCAGTGAATTCAAACATGAGTTCTTCGCAAAAATCAACAAACTTGATGTAGCTTTGGCAAGAATAACTTAGGAAAAAAAATTAAGAACTCACAATTACCAAAGTCAGCAATAAAGAGAACTTACTACAAACCTACAAAAAAGAAATTAACAGAACATAATAAAGAAATTTACACTGACAAAACAGACTTAGATGAAATAGTCAAATTCTTAGAAACACACAGAAGTGTGTTCTCAAGTGTGTATTCAAGAAGGAATAGAAAATCTGAATAAACATTTATAAAGTAAATAAATTAAATTAGTAATTTAAAATCTTCCCGCACAGAAAAGCCCAGCCCCTAATAGCTTCACTATTGACTTCTACCAAATATTTAAGGAAGAAAATACGACATAAACACATAAATAGACAAGAAGGGAAAACTTGTCAGTTCATTTAGTTAGGTTGGTGCTACCTTGATACCACAAAAAGATCAAGACATCACAAGAAAGGAAAACTATAGTGTCTCCCATAAACACAGATACAAAAAAAAACAAAAAGTTTTTTCATAAAATATTGTCAAACTGAATCCAGCAACAAATAAAAAGGTATGTTCTGCAGACTGTGGCTTCCTGTTACCTACAGACTTAACAAGACTCTAGTTTTGACCACTTGAGACACCTTGTTGCAGATGTTACTGATGTCCCGAATATTCCCCAGCACTTTTCCTGTAAACACTGTTGGACTTCTCCCCATAAAGACCTACAATTGTAACTGCAACCTTCTTGTTCCACATGTAGGTTGCAGGATCATGGGAAATGGCACCCATGGGGACATCCCTCACGCATTCATGGACAAGAACTCATGGTAGATACACCTGCTTTCTTTTCCTTTGATTAAGATACTGTGGGGCATACTTTACAGTTCCCCAGGGCCACCTGTGGGTCAGTAATAGACATGGTAACCAGCTCATAAATGCACCCTGCATGAGCTTCTTTCCTTTCCCTGTCTCATTTCCCTACTTCCCCACTGAGGCTCCCTAGGGTCACCTCCCTAAACTACGTACACTCAGACCCTTGTCTCTGGTTCTGCTTCCAAGGCACACTATTGGCCAACTCCTTCCTTTCTGCTGTGGCACAAGCTGAGAACAGAGCAGGAATGTCTCCCCCAATTTTTAATGAAGTTGTTTGGATTGAAGCCAGAAAGACAGATGGCATCTCAGATTATAACTGATTTTTTTCTAGGAACAGCTTGAAAAAAATTCATTTGGGCAGAGAGGAAATTTCAGCAACAGAAGGAATTGGGTCGCCTTTGGCATTTGGATTTTCATATCTCAGTAAGCAGAGTTGATGTGGTTATTGCAGAAATCCAATCCAATCATCATCTTCATTATAACAACGGTGCTGACTTCACATAGCAGGCACAGTGAGATCAGGAGACTTTCCCCCGTTACCTTGGCGACTTACCTGAGTGAGACAATGTTCACCTTGCAAGGCAATCTACACCCCTTATTCCCACCCCAAGGCCTGGCTGCCCATTTTGGTACCAGATCATCCCTTATTCAGAGAGAAACACAGGATGAGAATTAGGATCTAAGAATGTGAGTCCATTCTCTTATCTCTCTTTTACACAAACTCACATGTCCATGTGAATGGAAGCTGCAAAGGTATGAAAACAAAAGTCCTATCTGGGATTTTCCTGGACCTCCTTTCACTAAATTCACTTTTTCTCCTTCACCTATTCAACAAATATTTATTTTGCATCCTCTATGACCCATTGCTATGACAGAGTGTGGTGGATACATTCTGAAGTGACCTCTCCTACTGAAAACAAAAGTCCTATCTGGGATTTTCCTGGACCTCCTTTCACTAAATTCACTTTTTCTCCTTCACCTATTCAACAAATATTTATTTTGCATCCTCTATGACCCATTGCTATGACAGAGTGTGGTGGATACATTCTGAAGTGACCTCTCCTACTGAGTCACGCCCCTGTATAATCTCCTCTCCTCAAGTGCAGAAGAACCTATGACTTGCTTCTAACCAACAGAACATGGCAAACGTGACAGGATGTTACTCCGTAACTGTGTAAGACCTCACTTTAGCAAACTGGAGTGGAAGAAATTCTCCCCTAATGCCTTTGAATAAGTAAGCTACCTTGTGAAACTGATTCACATGGATTCATGTTTGGGAACGCTTGTACACTCATGGTGAATTCATGTCAATGTTTGGCAAAAGCAATACAGTAATGTAAAGTAAACTAAAGTTAAAATAAAAATTTCAAAAAAAAAAAAAAGAACATTCATCTGCCACTTCTGAGTGAGTATGGAAATGGATTTTTCCCCAGTTGAACTTCCAGCTAGGAATGCATACCAGCCAACTTCTTGATTACAGCCTTGTAAGATCCTGAGCTGAAGATCGAGCTAAGCCATCGTTGGATTTCTGATTAATCTGGACTTTCACTAAATAATAAATGTGTGTTGTTCAAAGGTGCTAAGTTTGTGATAATATGTAATGCAACACATAAAATACTCAGAGCTTGGGATACTTCTTTTGTTCTCTCACACCCTTTGGATTTAAACCTTATTTCCCCATATTTAACCTCAGTCGTCTTCCCCGACACCCTGAGTTGGATGTATCACTCGGGCTCCAGTTCTGGAGGATCAGAGTGTCTGATGGATGCCTAGCAAAGGGAGCACCAGTCATGGCCTGAAATGACCAAATTGACTTGCAGCTGAGCTGCGCTAAGGGAAGGGGAAGGGGCCAGTGCCGCTGCAGCTTCCTGGGGGTCAAGACTGCTAATGCTCACCGGGGTCTGAACTCCCACCTTCTTCCTGAGCACAGTACTGGCTTGCATTTCCTAAATCCCTTGCAATTCACGCCCTCACTAATGGAATATCAACTTCCCAAAGTGCTACTGCTATAAGTGAGGCTGCCTTCTCTGTACTTTCTCTCTCTTCTCTCAACCATCAACTGAAAAATTGATAGTGGAAAATCTTGAGACCCTAGAAAATGGCAGGAAAATGACAGAAGACTCCTGGATCCTCGAAGGACTACATGGCATTAAGCCCCAAACCCCTCCCTGACCTTTATTGGACAAAGTCTATCATCTAGGGCTCAACCAAAGAAAAAGAACCTCTTGTATCTGCAGACAACCCTATTGTTGGGCATGCTAAGTCACTTCAGCTGTGTCCAGCTCTTTGTGACCCTATGGACTGTAGCCCTCCAGGCTCCTCTGTCCACGGGATCCCCTGGGTAAGAATACTGGAGTGGGCTGCCATGCTCTCCTCCAGGGCATCTTCCAGACCCAGGGACTGAACCCACATCTCTCACGTCTGCTGAACTGGCAGGCAGGTTCTTTACCACTGACACCACCTGAGGGACCAGCAGTTCCGGGGGATCAGCAGAGTGGAGAAGGACACCTGAGGGGTCTCAATCTTATGTACGCAGTCTGTGCTCATAATCATTTTGATTACTTTAGGATCATATGTGCTTTACCAAAAAACAGCTACTAACTAACGAATAGGCAAAATGTCTCATTCTTGTTTAGTCTTCAATGTGTGAAATACAGTCTACCGAAAAATAAATCTGACATCAAATGAATTTTACATGGTTGCTTTAATCTCAGGAAAATCCCTTAAGACAATGGTAGATGTTGATCGCCTGTTGAAAACAGCAGGCAAGGAGATATATATTAAGATGTTTATTGCAAAAAGTTGGCGCACATGACCGTGGGGCTTGGCTATACACGTCCGAAATCCTTAGAGCAGGGCATCAGGAAAGGCAGGGTGGAACTTTCTGGTATAAAGCGAAGCTTCATCCACAGGTGGAACTTCTTCCACATGGAAGTCTTAGCTCAGCTCTTAAGGTTTTTGGACTGATCAAATCAGGGTCACTCAGAATGTCTAGGCTAATCTCTCTTCCTTAAAGTCAACTGATTTGGGATGTTATTTACATCTACAGAATACCTTCATAGCAATACCTGGATTAATGTTTGAATAACTGGACACTGCAACCTAGTCTAACCTCGTCAAGCTGAACATAAAGCTGACTTTCACAGCAGTGCCATTGGTGAACACAGCTGTGACAAGCCACTGATGTCTGAGGCATTCCTATTATAACAGAGGCTGCTGTGACTAATATGATTTCGCTTATGAAAAGTGGAGATAAGAATAATTCCTGGGGATGTCTATACCATAATTCATAGAGGGAGCCCTCAAGACCTCTGCTACTGCTCATTAGGACACAGGTAGGTGTTCCTCTAATGAGCCTTTGATTTCCTAACTAATTACCCTGAATCTCAGTGTGTCAGCATTTCCATGGCTATGACCCTGCCCCATATCAAGCCGCTTCATCCCTCACCAGAGTCACGACACGAATCCTAAATGGCTGTCCACTTTGAGTTTGTCGTTTGTACTATTGCAGAATGAAATGTTTATGCCCAAATTTGGCCATGCCATATCTCATTAGTTATTTCCATCATTCTTTTTTGCTTGTATGTATAACTCAAAACCCTTGTCTTAAAAGACACAAGACTTTACAGCTTACATGTTTAGCTTCACCTTCTATCACCAGCTTCTCCAGCTCTGGGGTACCATGTCTTACATTCATTCTATCCACACACAAATCTACTCCCTTTTCCTGGTAACGCTTTACTATATTTGTAAGCTTCTATTTAAAATGATTTTGGTCATTTATTTAGATGTTCCTGATAACAAATAATATGCATTATTTCTTTCAATTTTTACAACACCACTTTGAGGTTGAAATACTATTACTGCTAGGAAGAAATATCAGATCAGGCATTCAAATGCAAACCAATCTGCCTCCAAAGCCTAAACTCTTAACCACCATACTAAACTGCCCTCAAGCCTTCATACTTACTGTTCTCCGCTCGGAATTCCCAGTCTCACCTCCCTAGCTCTTACCTCCTCCATTTGGGAAACTCCTTCTCACCCTTTGAGGCTCAGTTCAAGCATCATAGTGTCAACAGAGCTTTTCCTGCTCACCACCAGGCTCTGTATCTCATCCTCCCACAATCAGCTGTGTCCCCCACTCTAAGAGCACACGTCACACTCACATGGCTTCTCTTTTCCTGACTGGACCTGACTAATACATATCCCATCATCCTTACAAAGACAGCTAGAGCTCTGATATCTCTCTATGGGTCCGTGGAAGGTTGATGAACAGACCTGCCAACTAGACTGCAGATGCTACGTAAAACACCAAGATGTCTAATGTCTATCACCCAGGTTCTCCTTATCCAAAGCCAATAGGTCAAATGAATTTTAAAATTACATAAGTCCTACATGTAAACCAAAGAGAGACAAAGATAAATATTGAAAGGCAATAGGAGTGAAGGCCATCGATGACAGTGCCCTGTTACATGGTCACAGAAGTTAAGGGGTTTAACAGTGCCCCAAATAGCTGAGAAATGCTAGTCAAATAGACAATTCTGTTATCTCCTTTAAGAAGGATCTCAGCCCTGCTTCCCAAATTCCAAAAACATATTTCTCAACAGAGACACTGGA
>SJYR01001021.1:474227-489895 GCA_006410655.1 Kobus ellipsiprymnus
GGCTGCAAAGAATATAATCAATCTGATTTCGGTGTTGACCATCTGGTGATGTCCTTGTGTAAGTCTTCTCTTGTGTTGTTGGAAGAGGGTGTTTGCTATGACCAGTGTGTTCTCTTGGCAAAACTCAGCCTTTGCCCTGCCTCATTCTGTACTCCAAGACCAAATTCGCCTGTTACTCCAGGTGTTTCTTGACTTCCTACTTTTGCATTCTAGTCCCCTATAATGAAAAGGACATCTTTTTTGGGTGTTAATTCTAGAAGGTCTTGTAGGTCTTCATAGAACCATTCAACTTCAGCTTCTTCAGCGTTACTGCTTGGGGCATAGACTTGGATTCCCTTGATACTAAATGGTTTGCCTTTAAAAAAAATTTTGATACCAGTTGGAACCCTGACAAAGCCGTCAACTCCCATCCCCATCTGACCTTTCTTTGCACATTTAGAGCTTCGTGGGACAAGGACAGTCTGCTCAGCCCTCCCACCTGCCCACCCTCAGGCATCCTCCTTGGATATTCAGCCTCCAAACCCCAGGCCGTTCATGCCTCAGCTTCTTCCTCTGAGACAGTTTCAACCAAGCCACAGCCTCTGAGCCCTGCAGGGCTTAGCTCTTTTGCTCATAAATGAGCACGGAGTGGCTGAGCCCCTGATAACATAAGAAGCTCTTAGCCAGGTCCTGAGGGAGAGAGGGGGCTTTTCACAGCACTCATTGTCTAGCAAGAAAGAGAGAGGGCCCAAGTTTATTGGTGGGACATCTGATGAAAGACTGAGAAGGAACCATTGAAGGATGCCCAATTTGGAAAAGACCTGGTGGCAGCTTTGGGGAGAGGTAACAAGTGGCCTTAATTCTCTAGCTTTTGCAACTCAGTTTCCTCCTTAAAAGCATGGAAATAATAGTCACTTTCTTGCAGGACAGCTGTAGGATTTTCAACAGCTACCATATATGTACATAGATGAATTACCAAGAGTTCATCCATATATATAGATTCTATGACCTTGTTTCATATTGCACCATACATAAACACATGGCACAAATGAATGGCTTTTTACATTCATATTATTAATATCATCATGGTCTCATTAAAGGCCTATTAATCTCATAAATCTGTCATTAGTCTTTGGAGAAAAAATATGTAAATATATGTATAACACAAGAATTTCTCTCTACAGCAAGACAATATCTTTTGGAAAAGTTTGGCAAAGTATATCATATGAATTCAGATTTACCTCAATGCCAAGAATAATGTTTAGATAGGAAAAAGAAACCTGTTTTGATCTCAGGTAGAAAATAGTTAGATTGTTTTAAACTGTTTTAAAACTAGAACTTTTCTGTTACCTGAAAATGATTTGGGGCTTTCCTGATGGTTCAGGTGACAAAGGACCTGCCTGCAATGCAGGTGACCCAGACTCGACCCCTGGGTCAGGGAGAGCCCCTGGAGAAGGGCTACAGTCCATAGCGTCACGAAGAATCAGACACAAATGAAGCGACTTAGCATGCAAAAATGACTTGGGAAATTATGACTTGGCTTTACTTGTTGATGATTGCACCGTCCTCTCCTAGCCTTTGTAGTCAACTTTCAGAATCCCACTTAATTAGATCCTGAATGCTGTTGAGAAGCTGGTTGGTATTTGTCACCCTTATTTAAAAACTAGCCTCTGTACACTTCGAAGCTATTAACGTGGATTGGTTTGACCAATAACCACTGATTGATCTTTACAATCAAATTTTGTAACTAAATAAAAAAGAGCTAACATATAGAAAAATCATGCTGTATCATGGCCAGCACATGTGTGCATACACACACACACACACACACAAAAAAGAAACCTGTTTTGATCTCAGGTAGAAAATAGTTAGATTGTTTTAAACTGTTTTAAAACTAGAACTTTTCTGTTACCTGAAAATGATTTGGGGCTTTCCTGATGGTTCAGGTGACAAAGGACCTGCCTGCAATGCAGGTGACCCAGACTCGACCCCTGGGTCAGGGAGAGCCCCTGGAGAAGGGCTACAGTCCATAGCGTCACGAAGAATCAGACACAAATGAAGCGACTTAGCATGCAAAAATGACTTGGGAAATTATGACTTGGCTTTACTTGTTGATGATTGCACCGTCCTCTCCTAGCCTTTGTAGTCAACTTTCAGAATCCCACTTAATTAGATCCTGAATGCTGTTGAGAAGCTGGTTGGTATTTGTCACCCTTATTTAAAAACTAGCCTCTGTACACTTCGAAGCTATTAACGTGGATTGGTTTGACCAATAACCACTGATTGATCTTTACAATCAAATTTTGTAACTAAATAAAAAAGAGCTAACATATAGAAAAATCATGCTGTATCATGGCCAGCACATGTGTGCCCACACACACACACACACACACAGCTTGACAAAGAAGGCCCATTATAGTACATTCTATTTTATTTCATTAAGCAATGTGTTCTTTGAAGAAAAGTTAGGTAATGCTGAGAAATACAAAAAGAAAAACACCAACCACAGCCCGCCATCCTAAGATAATCACCGTGAAGCTTTTTAAGAGGACCTTTAAAACTACTTTTGATGTATGCACCTGTGCGTGCGTCTATACTCACAAAAGTAAGACCAGGTCATCAGCAGAGGCTGTTACCATAAAAGCAGAAATGTCAATTTCCCAGAGGACCCCTGGCATCCATGCACATGTGTGTGAGCTTCTCTTTGCCTTGTACCCTTGTGTGAGTTGCCATTTGACAAAACAGGTGAGTATCCTCCAAAGACAGAATTCCCTGCAGATGAAGCTACGTAAACACCAAGGTTCATGCCACATGAGCTGCAGTTAGAACGACTCTCGTAGGTTTGCTTGGACTGGGTTCCTTTGAAAGTAAGTAATCTTGCAATGCAGTTTCTCACGTGAGCTTGGGAAATTTGGAGGAGCTTTGGTCTTCCCTGAGAGTGAAATGTGGGCATTAGGAATCACTCATAGTCCAAGAGATTAATATTTATGAACACTTACTATGGGGGAGACACTTGCTTTCCTGCTTTATGTAGCATTTGCTCATTTAATCCTTGCAATTTTATGAGGTTTACAGATGGGAAAACGGAAGCATGGAACATAAAGGGAACCCTAAGCCTGACTTCCTCCGTGAATTCTCCATGGGACCTCTGACAGCTCATTTAACTTCTCTGAGCCTCTGTTTGCTTGGCATGAAAAAGAAAGGTGATAATTCAGCCTAAAAGTACAGCCTGTTGTTCAGTTGCTCAGTCGTGTTCGACTGTTTGCGACCCATGGACTGCAGCACGCCAGGCCTCCCTGTCCACCTAGGAAGACACAATGTATGTGCCGTTCTCAGCACAGAAAGAGAATTCAGAACATGTTGGTGCATTTTCCTCTTCTCTTTCAAAAAGCCTTTGGCAAAATTTTAACTCCACTTCCCACCTTAGCCTCCCAGACTAGAAATGTAATTTAATCAATTTAATCAACCAGTTGTTACCTCTCATCCTGACCACGCATGTGTTTCTGTCTCTTGCAGCCTCATTAGCAGACCCAAGGTGACTGGGCTGGGACCACGCCAAGAGCTGTCAAATGCAACAGCCCACAGTTCCTGTGGCCTTGGAGAGGACCATTTCCTGGTTAATTTCCACCTGTCCCCAGAGGCTTTCAAGTGCTGGGGAAGCGGAAAACTCACAGAACTCCACAAGAGATTCAAAGCAACCGAGAGCTCATCTATGTCAACCATTTCATGTATAAATTGGGAAACTGAGGCCCAGAGAAGGACCTATTACTTTAGCATTGTAAATTTGAGGAATTTATGTTTTGAACAATTATTTTCCCTTTATGGGCTCCCAGAAATTCTGGATGGATAAAAGAAGGTGCTATAGTTAAGAGGCCATGGAGCAGGGGAAAGTCCACAGCCTTATAGCTATTCACCTCCTTCATTTCCAAGCTAGAGGGAACCCCAGAGTTTTCATGGGGTGGGGAGTGCTTGCTTCCCTCTATCCCTACATTATCATGTGATGGTGAGAGGGGAATGGAGAAGCAGAGTTCTGATGGAAAATGTCTCTAGCCCATCCTCTACTTATGAAAGCCCCTCTTATCACAATCTACGTTTATCCATGGGATGAATGCTCTGAGTTTGTGAAGCTTTGACCATGTGGAGGGTCTACTCGGCAGAAAATAGAGCAGTTCTCTGCACAGAACCAATCTGTCACCCCAAAAGAGAGACCACATCTCATTCTTGCCATCCGTTACCTAGGGAGTAAGAAGGATCTTCAGAATGAAATAGGGAAAGCTGTCCCTGTGATCGCACTGCCTGGGTTCTCCAGGTTGATTTTCCTGGATGTTTATCAATGTGCCTGGACTGTCTCTGCAAGCTCAGTGGACGCTGGGTGGAGGTCCGCACTGGGTGGAGACCACAGCATTAAAGGGGCCAGTGGGGTCAGAGCCAGAGACGCCAGTGGTCAAGCCCTTCGTGCTCCTGATTCTCCCTGAGTGCTCTTGCATCCAGAGGCAACCCTGCAGCACTGGAGGTTTTCTTTTGTTGAAAAAAAATTTATTTTCCTTTACTCTCCCAGGGACTGAATGTCTATGACAATAAATGGAATAACTCAATGCTGAATAAGAGCCCTGGGTTAGAGGTGGGCCAGTCAGTACAGGTTCCCTCTCTACTCCTTCTGGAAATATTATGTAACCAAACATATCACGAGTTATAGAGAAGGACCCAGGCAAACCAATTACCTCTGATAAAAAAAAAGAACTAATAATAGGTAAGAAGTACACCCCAAAAGAGAGACCACATCTCATTCTTGCCATCCGTTACCTAGGGAGTAAGAAGGATCTTCAGAATGAAATAGGGAAGGCTGTCCCTGTGATCGCACTGCCTGGGTTCTCCAGGTTGATTTTCCTGGATGTTTATCAATGTGCCTGGACTATCTCTGCAAGCTCAGTGGACGCTGGGTGGAGGTCTGCACTGGGTGGAGACCACAGCATTAAAGGGGCCAGTGGGGTCAGAGCCAGAGATGCCAGTGGTCAAGCCCTTTGTGTTCCCGATTCTCCCTGAGCGCTCTTGCATCCAGAGGCAACCCTGTAGCACTGGAGGTTTTCTTTTGTTGAAAAAAAAATTTATTTTCCTTTACTCTCCCAGGAACTGAATGTCTATGACAATAAATGGAATAACTCAATGCTGAATAAGAGCCCTGGGTTAGAGGTGGGCCAATCAATACAGGTTCCCTCTCTACTCCTTCTGGAAATATTATGTAACCAAATATATCACGAGTTATAGAGAAGGATCCAGGCAAACTAATTACCTCTGATAAAAAAAAAAAGAACTAATAATAGGTAAGAAGTATTGTGTACTCAGGGATGACCCACATTACCTGCACTGTCTAATTTAACCCTCACTAGGTAGGAATTCCTAGCATCCCCATTTTACAGATGAGGAAAACAAAGCCCAGAAGTGAAGTGGTGGTCCAAAGTCATCCAAGGCACAGCTGAGATTCAGAAGTCNTGTGTACTCAGGGATGACCCACATTACCTGCACTGTCTAATTTAACCCTCACTAGGTAGGAATTCCTAGCATCCCCATTTTACAGATGAGGAAAACAAAGCCCAGAAGTGAAGTGATGGTCCAAAGTCATCCAAGGCACAGCTGAGATTCAGAAGTCTCACTCACTTCCAACTCCATGCTACACCTCCTCTGTGGGACACAAGATGAGAACCCCCAAAGCAGCATCAATCATCTGTTTCACCCTCACATGGGGCCACGTCAGAGAATGTGGACCCCAAGCAGGTTGGTGAGACCAGACAAAAGCCACTACAGCCAGCTGCCTGTCCTCTGCACCAGCCTGAGCCTTTGTGCCTGCCAGTGGGCAGAAATATCGCTGGCGCCTCTTGGCTCACACACATCAGCTTCAACCTGCCAGACGAGTGTGGGTGGCGACAAGCTGGCTGCAAGCTCCAGAAAGTTACGTTGCCTCCGTTCCAAATCCAGCACCGTAACCCCAGGCATTTTGCTTTTCATCTTCATTTTGCAAACTTAACAGAAGCAGTGTTGGCGATAAATCCCTGCCACCTGCACTGGTCCTGGGAGGGGAACAGCCAATGAGAAAGCAGGACAGAGGGGCCAGCGTGGCTCAGCTCACCTGGCTCAGCCTGCTACAGTACCCTGTCAACCGGCAATCTTGGCCTCCAGGGCTTGGTTGGGAGGCTCCCAGAGCCTCCAACCTGGACCAATCTAGGCATCTTTGTGCCCAGCTGGGAACTCAGTGTCTTGTTCCACAGACGTGGGAAGGTGATCAGTTTAAGGCCTCTGGGCAGACAAAGCTGCTGGGAGCCTCAGCTTGATTTTAATTAGCTGTGTGGTCTTGGAAAACTGCTTCAAACTTCCAAGCAAGAATTCCCCTCATCTGCAAAATGAGGAAGGTAATTACACCTAACAAAAATGAAGTGACCTGGGCGGGCGGCGGTAAAGTGAGATGATGTCTGGCATGTAGACCACACGACTTAGTTATACTGTAATAACCATTATACATAGGAATGCTAATTAGTATTATTATTAATAATTGTTTGTTACTAGATCACATACTTCTCTTCTTAGCCAGAAGATATCTAATGTTCCTCCCAAATCTGCTCTCCAGGGGCCTCGGAGAAGTAATAACCTAGCACATGGGGTCTCGTGGAGACCCATGAGAGCTTGTAAGCACCTGCACAGCTGGCACGTTTGTGCAAGAGGCAGATGTGAGGTCTCCTGAGAGGCAGCATCAGTCGCAGTCATGAGTATTTGCTCATCAGGATGTGGTCTTACTAACCAGGTGGAGGCATCTCTGCGACACCTGGTTAGTAGGGTTGTTTGGGACAGACAGTGCAGGCTCCCCTGTACGTACTCATCCCTTCCCATCACCACGGCTGCTGCCCCCCTGGCTGCCAGTGCTGGCTCTTTCCACCACCAGCTCCTTCCACACACTGGGATCTTCCTGCAGGCCCCTGCTCTTGTCCACAAACATAGCCCCTTGCTTCTGCTGCTGCTAAGTCGCTTCAGTCGTGTCCGACTCTGTGCGACCCCATAGACGGCAGCCCACAAGGCTCTGCCGTCCCTGGGATTCTCCAGGCAAGAACACTGGAGTGGGCTGCCATTTCCTTCTCCAATGCATGAAAGTGAAAAGTGAAAGTGAAGTCACTCAGTCGTGTCCGACTCTTAGCGATCCCACGGACTGCAGCCTACCAGGCTCCTCCATCCATGAGATTTTCCAGGCAAGAGTCCTGGAGTGGGGTGCCATTGCCTTCTCCAACATAGCCCCTTAGGAGGGCCTTTATAGCCTTCTTTTTTCTTGTTTTCTTTTGCTCTTTTACTGTTGCAGCAAACCTCTTAGGGTGTATAACTTTTTTCTTTCCACTAAGTCACTTCCTTGGAGAGTAAAAAATTTAGATCAAAGGAAGCAACACTGTTTGAATTTTCATAGAACTTTCTACTACTTTTTAAAATGTGCTATGTCCATTCACACCACTCTCCTCAGAAAACCAAGTGCACAAGTTTTTACCGCATCCTGACCAGCACTGGGAGTTGTGATTTTCCCATTTATTTTACTTATTTCATAGGTATGAAACAGCACCCCTTGTTTAACTTTGCACTTCTTTGACCACCATATGAATAATTTCCCTGGTGTGTATTATTTTTATCTCTGTTTATTTTTAAAGGATTGCTTGAATCTGAGTAACTATGATTGGTTAGAGTTGGTGATGAAGAAAGTCCCACTACGATCAGCCATGTTTGTGTATGAGTGTGTTAATCACTCATTCCTGTCTGACTCTCTGTGACCCCATGAACTGCAGCTCTCCCGGCTCCTCTGTCCATGAAATTCTCCAGGCAAGAACACTGGAGTGGCTTGCCATTCCCTTCTCCAGGGGCAGCCATGTTCAGTTCAGTTCAGTTGCTCAGTTGTGTCCGACTCTTTGTGACCCCATGAATCGCAGCACGTCAGGCCTCCCTGTCCATCACCAACTCCCGGAGTTCACTCATACTCACGTCCATCGAGTCGGTGATGCCATCCAGCCATCTCATCCTCTGTCGTCCCCTTCTCCTCCTGCCCCCAATCCCTCTCAGCATCAAAGTCTTTTCCACTGAGTCAACTCTTTGCATGAGGTGGCCAAAGTACTGGAGCTTCAGCTTTAGCATCATTCCTTCCAAAGAAATCCCAGGGTTGATCTCCTTCAGAATGGACTGGTTGGATCTCCTTGCAGTCCAAGTTGCCTGGGCTTATATTAGCCCGAGTTATGCCAGCAGAATGGTCTGTGTCTGTAAGTGCTAGTTCCCTTGCCTAAAGCCCTTTCCAGACTCTTTTGGATTCTTGCAGTTTCTGTAGCAAGAACCCTGGTGCCTCCCACATGACATCTTGTTCTGAATCCTTCTCGCTGCCATCTAGAAACCTAAAGACCTATGTGTTTGCATCTACCACAGTCATCTGGGAGAACTTGTCCTAGAGGAGAGTTTCTGCCTCATACTCAGACGACAGGATCCCAGAGGGGCTGATGCCATTACCATCTCCTCTATGTGAGGATGTAACATGCAAGATTAAGAATCCTGGCTCCAACACCCTTGAGTGCCTTTGGAGCTCTCTCATCTGTTTCCTCACCTCTGAAGTAGACACAAAGTACTTACTGCACAGGGATCTCAAGAGGAAAGATGGTGTGGCCAAAACAAAGAGAAAACAAGGGCAGAAACTGGGGAGGGAGGTGGTCTTGGGTTCAGATCCCAGCTCAAAATCTGTTCACTGTGAGGCTTTGGGCTTTTTACATCTGTAAAATGGGGGAGTTATCTTCATTCCATCAGACTGTGAGGCAGATGAAGTGACACCATATGTATAAAGTGTTTTGTGCTCTGCCAGGCTCACATGTGAGTGATAGATACTAGTTCCCTTTACTGCCTCTTCAAATGAAATACCTTGTGAAAATGACTTTGCGTGCATGTCACTTCAGTTGTGTCTGACTCTTTGCAACGATGGTGTTGGAGAAGACTCTAGAGAGTCCCTTGTCTGCAAGGAGATCAAACCTGTCAATCATAAAAAAGGAAATCAGTCCTGAATATTCCTTCGAAGGACTGATGCTGACGCTGAAACTCCAATTCTTTGGCCATAAGATGCAAAGAACTGACTCACTGGAGAAGACCCTGATGCTGGGGAAGACTGAAGGCAGGAGGAGAAGGGGATGACAGAGGGTGAGACGGTTGGATGGCATCACCAACTTAATGGACATGAGTTTGAGCAAGCTCTGGGAACTGTTGATGGAGACAGGGAAGCCTGGCATGCTGCAGTCCATGGGGTTGCAAAGAGTCAGACATGACTGAGTGACTGAACTGAACTTTGCAACCCCATGGGCTGTAGCTTGTCAGGCTCCTCTGTCCATGAGATTTCTCAGGCAAGAATACTGCAGTGTTGCTAACTGGAGTTGCCATTGCCTACTCTAGGGGATCTTCCCGACTCAGGTATCAAACCCTCATCTCTTGGGTCTCATGCACTGGCACGTGGATTCTTTACCACTAGCGCCACCTGGAAAGCTGAAAATGACTTTATGAGGCACCAAACATATTACATCTCAGCCACAACAAACAGACCCTGAGGGTCTGCTGGAGACAGACCCTTCTGTCCTGGTAACTCAGTGAGGATGCAGGAAACTCTACGTAGTATGCCTTCTACGCAGCACTAAGAAAGATTTAGCAGAAAGATTCAACACAGGTACTGTCCTTGAGAAACTGCCAATCCAGGTATGAAATGTATCTACTCCCTGCCAACAGCAATGATCAACAACAACTTCGAGCACACAAATAGTAGCCAGAGAGCTGGCTTAAAAGAAAAACAAAGGCTACATCCCTAGAGGGTCTGACTCAATAGGGCTGGGGCCCAGGACTCTGAATTTTTAACAAGGTACTTTTAAGTACACCACCAAGGTACTTTTCATGCAAGTGGCCTATGGATTCCTTGAGAAATTGTTCAAGGCAAAAGGTAGCAGCTTTTCTTCCCAGTCATCCAGCAAATATGTATGTGTTTTCTGCCTCACACCACACACACACATACATACATACACACACACACACTGGGCTAAGGACAGGGGACCAAGTGATGACCAGGCAGACCCAGTCTTGCCCTCAAGGATTTTCAGCTCCTACCAATGATGGGAGGAAGGGAGTTAGCAGTTAAAAATGCTGATTTCTGCATCAGGGAAATTTGAATTAAAACCACAAAGAGACACCGCTTCACACCTGTCAGAAGGATTATCATCAAAAAAAACACAACAAGTGTTGTCAAGAATGTAGAGAAAAGGGAAACCTTGTACACTGTTGGTGGGAATGTAAATTGCTGCAGCCACTATGGAAAACAGCATGGATATTGCTCAAAAAATCTAAAGGAGAACTACCATTATGACCCAGCAAGTCCATTCCTGGGTATACATCCAAAAATAGCAAAAACACTAATTCAAAAAAATACATACCCCAATGTTCACAGCAGCAGTATTTACAATTGCCAATATGTGGAAGCAACCTGTGTCCATCAACAGGTAAATGGATAAAGCAGATATGGTATTTATATATGATGGAATACTATTCAGGCATAAAAAAAGAACAAAATATTGCCATTTGCAGCCACATGGACAGACTGGGAGGGTATTGCGCTATGTGAAATAAGTGAGACAGAGAAAGACAAATACTTTGCATGTCACTTGTGTGCGGAATCTTAAAAAAATACAGAAAACTAGTGAGAAGACCAAAAAGCAGACTCACAGATCCAACGAGTAATGGCCACGAGCGGGCAGGCGGGTGGGAGCCAGACAGTGCAGGTGGGGAGACTGTAGGAAAGGGGGCTAACACGGGACCACGTGAACGCATCTTGGGGAGCTTCTGAAAGCGATACAGCACTGCAGAACCCAAAGACCCCCTCACTCGGTGTAAATAACAAACAAGGTATAATCCCCTGGAGGAGGAAAGGGCAACCCACCCCAGGATTCTTGCCTGGAGAATCAGGACCTATGTCCTCTTCTGGAGCAGAGGGTGGAAGCAGAGGTTTCATCTCCAGTGCTCGCACGGATTTTGGGGTTCCTCTGGAGTGTCCACATGGGAAGAAGGTCTCGTCTGCCATGGAGCCCTGCATGTCCACTTTGCTTCTGAGCTGTAGCAGCAGAGTCAGGCTTGCTGTCGAGTTGACACTGGGATCTGGGTCTTTCAATCGAGGCTTTCCCACAGGGCTGTCCCACGTGTCACCGTGGTGTGAGTCAATCCTCGGTGTGACAGTTGGGGCAGTAAAGAAATCAGGTTCCTCTAGAGAGGGCTGAGATATTTGGGGGTCTTTTGGAATGGTGGCACGACCCCTGGAGTTCCTGTCGACTTTCCTTTGGAGTGTGCCTCCTCTTCAGATGGGACAGGAACACCGGGGATCCATTCCCGACGAAGCAGGGAAAGGAACAATCA
The DNA here is from genome assembly GCA_006410655.1 of Kobus ellipsiprymnus. Classification (NCBI taxonomy): domain Eukaryota; kingdom Metazoa; phylum Chordata; class Mammalia; order Artiodactyla; family Bovidae; genus Kobus; species Kobus ellipsiprymnus. The sequence goes on from SJYR01001021.1 coordinate 485,643, forward strand.
TCTCAAGCGGAGAAGGGGGAAAAGGGTCACGTCTTGAATGGTGGTAGGACCCTCAGTGTTCCTCTCGAGGGGAGACGGGGATGATGGGAAACTTCTTGAGTTGCTGCGAGGGTTTGAAGGACCTTGTCGAGGTTCAAGAGCGAACAAGGAACAATCATCTCAAGCGGAGAAGGGGGAAAAGGGTCACGTCTTGAATGGTGGTAGGACCCTCAGTGTTCCTCTCGAGGGGAGACGGGGATGATGGGAAACTTCTTGAGTTGCTGCGAGGGTTTGAAGGACCTTGTCGAGGTTCAAGAGCGAACGTGTGGTTTCTCTCGTGACGCCGGAGCGGAAAAGGGCCTCATCTTGCCTGGAGTGGAGAACCTCCGCGTTTTTCTCGACTTGTGGCAGGTCTTCTCGAGTTACGCCTGGTACATCAGGGACTGGCACTCATGGCCTCAGGAGAGGCCATTCTCCATGCGAATGGCGAGGGACCTCTCAGGAATCCACTCCAGTAGGTGCCAGGACTGATGTCCTCTTCTGGAGCGGAGGGAGGAAGCAGCGGTTTCATCTCCAGTGCGGGGACAGATTTTGGGGTTCCTCTGGAGTCTCCACAGGGGAATAAGGCCTCGTCTGCCATGTAGCCCTGCAGGTACGCTTTGTTTCCCAGCTGTAGCAGCAGTGTCAATCTTCCTGTCGAGTTGACAGAGGGATCTGGGTCTTTCCCTCGAGGCTTTCCCACAGGGCTGTCATTGGTGCCACCGTGGTGGTGTGAGTCGATACTCGGGGTGACATTCAAGGCAGAACAGGGAATTCAGTTTCCTCTGGACTGGACTGAGACTTGTGGGGGTCTTTGGGAATGGTGGCACTAGACCTGGATTTCCTCTCGACTTTCCTGTTGAGAGTGCCTCACCTTGAGGTGTGACGGGAATGCCGAGAAACCTGGACGGACGAAGCAGGGAATGAAACCCATATCTGGAGGGAGAGGCNTTGAGAGCGCCTCCACTTGAGGTGTGACTGGAATGCCGAGAAACCTGGACGGACGAAGCAGGGAATGAAACCCATATCTGGAGGGAGAGGCGGAAACCGGGGCTCCTCGGGAGTTTCCTGGAACCCATGGTGTTCCTCTCGAGGGGAGAGGGGTATGTCGGGGACCTTCTTGAGGTGCTCCAAGGGTGTGAAGGACCCCTTGCCAGTTCCAGTGGGAAGGTTTGATTTCCCTCGAGACGCCACAGCTGAAAAGGGGCTCATCTCGCCTAGAGGGGAGAACCTCCTGGTTTTTGTCGAGATCCGGCAGCTTGCTTTCGATTTACGACGGGGACCTCAGGGACCTGCTCGTGTGGCCTCAGGAAAGGCCAGACACCATGCGAGGTGCGAGGGGCCTCTCGGGATTCTTCTCCAGTCGGTGCCAGGTCCTAAGTCCTCGACTGGATAGGAGACCAGGAAGGAGGTTTCCTCTCCAGCGCTGACATGGATTGGGGGTACCTCTAGAGTCTCCACAGAGTGTCAGCCTTCATCTCGAGTTGAGACATGCACGTCAGTTTGCCTCCTGAGCTGCAGCAGCAGTGTCAGTCTTCCAGGTCTGTTGACACAGGGAGTGTCTTTCCCTCGAGGCATTTCCACAGGGCTGCCCACGTGTCACCGTGGTGTGAGTCAATCCTCGGTGTGACAGTTGTGGCAGTGCAGGGAAATCAGGTTCCTCTAGAGAGGGCTCTGATCTTTGCGGGTCTTTTGGAATGGTGGCACAAGCCCTGGAGTTCCAGTCGACTTTCCTGTGGAGTGCTCCTCCTTTTCAGATGGGACAGGAATATGGGAATCCTTTGCCAACGAAGCAGGGAAAGGAAGAATCTCTCGAGAGGAGGAGGGGGAAAAGGGTCACCTCTTGAGTGGTGGTGGGAACCTCGGGGTTCCTCTCAAGTGGAACCTGGGAGGACGGGGATCTTCTTGAGTTTCTGCGAGGGTTTGAAGGACCTTTTCGAGGTTCAAGAGCGAATGTGTGGTTTCTCCCGTGACACCGGTGCGGAAAAGGGGCTCATCTTGCCTGGAGTGGAGAACTTCCGCATTTTTCTCGACTAAGGCAGATCCTCTCCATTTAAGTCTGGGACCTCAGGGACCAGCACGTGTGACGTCAGGAAAGGCCCTTCTCTAGTCGAGTGGCTAAGGGCCTCTCGGGAATCCATCTAGTCGGTGCCAGACCGATGTCCTCTTCTGGAGAAGAGGGCGGAAGCACAGGTTTCGTACCAGTGCTGGCACAGACTTTGGGGTTCCTCTGGAGTCTCCACAGTGCAGTCAGGCCTCATCTGCCATGGAGCCCTGCATGTCCGCTTGGCTTCCGAGCTGGAGCAGCAGTGTCAGGCTTCCTGTCGAGTTGACACAGGATCTTGTTCTTTCCCTTGAGGCTTTCCCACAGGGCTGTCACACATGCCACCGTGCTGTGAGTCGATACTCAGGGTAACATTCGAGGCAGTCCAGGGAATTTAGGTTCCTAGGGACTGGACTGAGACTTGTGGGGGTCTTTGGGAATGGTGGCACTCCACTTGGATTTCCTCTCGACTTTCCTGTTGACAGCACCTCCGCTTGAGGTGTGACGGGAATGCCGAGAAACCTGGACCGAAGAAGCTGGGAATGATACCCAAATTTGGAGGGAGAGGCAGAAAATGGGGCTCCTCGGGAGTTTCCTGGAACCCGTGGTGTTCCTCTCGAGTGGAAAGGGGTATGTCCGGGAACTTCTTGAGTTGCTACAAGGGTGTGAAGGACCCCTTCCAGGTTCTAGTGGGAAGGTGTGATTTCCCTCGAGACACCACAGCTGAAAAGGGGCTTATCTCGCCTGGAGGGGAGAACCTCCTGGTTTTTGTCGAGATGAGGCAGCTTCCTTTTGATTTATGACTGGGACCTCAGGGACCTGCTCCTGTGGCCTCAGGAAATGCCAGATATCATGCGAGGTGCGAGGGGCCTCTCGGGATTCTTCTCCAGTCGGTTACGGGGCCTTAGTCATCATCTGGAGGGAGACAGAAAGGAGGTTACCTCTCCAGCGCTGACATGGATTTGGGGTACCTCTGGAGTCTCCCCAGGGGTGTCAGGCCTCGTCTCCACTGGAGACATGCACGTCAGTTTTCCTCCTGAGCTCTAGCAACAGTGTCAGTCTTCCAGGCGTGTTGACACAGGGTGTGTCTTTCCCTAGAGGCTTTTCCACAGGGCTGTCCCACGATTCACCGTGGTGTGAGTCCATCCTCGGTGTGACAGTTGAGGCAGTGCAGGGAAATCAGGTTCCTCTAGAGAGGGCTGTGATATTTGGGGGTCTTTTGGAATAGTGGCATGACCCCTGGAGTTCCTGTCGACTTTCCTGTGGAGTGTGCCACGATGGCAAAGGCACACCGCGAATCCATTCCCAACGAAGCAGGGAAAGGAACAATCATCTCAAGCGGAGAAGGGGAAAAAGGGTCACCTCTTGAGTGGTGGTGGGACCCTTGGTGTTCCACTCGAGTGGAGATGGGGATAACGGGGAACTTCTTGAGTTGCTCCGAGGGTTTGAAGGACCTTTTCGAGGTTCAAGAGTGAACGTGTGCTTTCTCTCGTGATGCTGGAGCGGAAAAGGCCCTCATCTTGCCTGGAGTGGAGAACCTCCGCGTTTTTCTCGACTTACTTCAGGCTCTCGAGTTATGACATGACCTCAGGGAGCGGCACGCGTGGCCTCTGCAAAGGCCCTTCTCCATGCGAGTGGCGAGGGACCTCTCGGGTTCCACTCCAGTCGGTGCCGGAACTGCTGTCCTCTTCTGGAGTGGAGGGCGGAAGTAGAGGTTTTGTTTCCAGTGCTGGCACGACTTTGGGGTTCCTCTGGAGTCTCCACAGGGGAATCAGGCCTCGTCTGCCATGGAGCCCTGCATGTCCGCTTTGCTTCTGAGCTGTAGCAGCAGTGTCAGGCTTGCTGTCCAGTTGACACAGGGTGTGACTTTCCCTCGAGGCTTTCCCACAGGGCTTTCCCACGTGCCACTGTGGTGTGAGTCGATCCTCGGGGTGACATTCGAGGCAGTACAGGGAATTCAGGTTCCTCTGGACTTGACTGAGCCTTGTGGGGGTCTTTTGGTATGGTGGCACTAGACCTGGATTTCCTCTTGACTTTCCTCTTGAGATCTCCTCACCTTGAGGTGTGATGGGAATGCCGAGAAACCTGGACCGACGAAGCAGGGATTGAAACCCAGATCTCGAGGGAAAAGCGGGAAACGGGGTTCCTCTTGAGTTTGCTGGAACCCTCGGTGTTCCTCTCGAGTGGAGAG
>SJYR01001021.1:490025-619160 GCA_006410655.1 Kobus ellipsiprymnus
GGCCTCCTCTTGCCTGGAGTGGAGACTCTCCGCGTGTTTCTCGACTTGCAGCAGGTCCTCTCGACTTACGAACGGGGACCTCAGCGACCGGCACGCGTGGCCTCAGCAAAGGCCCTTCTCCATGCGATTGGCGAGGCACCTCTCGGGAAACCACTCCAGTCGGTGCCGGAACCTGTGTCCTCTTCTGGAGAGGAGTGCGGAACCTGAGGTTTCGTCTCCAGTGCTGGCACGGATTTTGAGGTACCTCTGGAGTCTCCACAGGGGAATAAGGCCTCGTCTCGAATGGAGCCCTGCATGTCCGCTTGGCTTCCGAGCTGTAGCAGCAGTGTCAGGCTTCCCTTCGAGTTGACACAGGGATCTGTGTCTTTCACACGAGGCTTTCCCACAGGGCTTTCCCACGTGTCACCGGGGTGTGAGTCAATCCTCGGTGTGACAGTTGAGGCGGTGAGGGAAGTCATGTTCCTCTGGAGAGGGCCGTGATATTGGGGGGGTCTTTTGGAATGGTGGCACGACCCCAGGATTTCCTGTCGACGTTCCTGTGGAGAGCACCTCCTCTTCAGATGGGACCAGAACACCGGGAATCCATTCCCGACGAATAACGGATAAAAAAACAAAAATCTGGAGCTAAGGAGGTGGAAACGGGGCTCCTCTTGAGTGCTAGCAGGACCATCGGTGTTCCTCTCAAGTGGAGACGGGTATGATGGGGTACTTCTTAAGTTGCTGCGATGGTTTAAGGACCTTGTCGATGTTCAAGAGGGAAGGTGTGGTTTCTCTCCATACGCCCCAGTCGAAAAGCGCCTCATATTGCCTGGAGTGGAGGACCTCCTCGTTTTTCTCAACTTGCGGCAGGTCCTCTCGAGTATTACGGGGACCTCAGCGACCGGCACGCGTGGCCTCAGCAAAGGCCCTTCTCCATGCGATTGGCGAGGCACCTCTCGGGAAACCACTCCAGTCGGTGCCGGAACCTGTGTCCTCTTCTGGAGAGGAGTGCGGAACCTGAGGTTTCGTCTCCAGTGCTGGCACGGATTTTGAGGTACCTCTGGAGTCTCCACAGGGGAATAAGGCCTCGTCTCGAATGGAGCCCTGCATGTCCGCTTGGCTTTCGAGCTGTAGCAGCAGTGTCAGGCTTCCCTTCGAGTTGACACAGGGATCTGTGTCTTTCACACGAGGCTTTCCCAAGGGCTATCCCACGTGTCACCGTGGTGTGAGTCAATACTCCGTGTAACATTTGAGGCATTGCTGGGAGATCAGGTTTCTCTGGAGAGGGCTGTGATATTTGGGGGTCTTTTGGAATGGTGGCACGACCACTGGAGTTCCTGTCGACTTTCGTGTGGAGAGCACCTCCTCTTCAGATGGGACAGGAACACCGGGTATCCATTCCCGATGAAGCAGGGAAAGGAACAATCATCTGGAGCGGAGGAGGGGGAAACGTGGCTCCTCTTGAGCCCTGCGGTACCCTCGATGTTCCTCTCAAGTGGAGACGGGTATGACGGGGAACTTCGTGAGTTGCTGCGAGGGTTTGTAGGACCTTGTCGAGGTTCAAGAGAAAAGGTGTGGTTTCTCTCGTGACGCCGCAGCGGAAAAGGGCCTCATTTTGCCCAGAGTGGAGAATCTCGTTTTTCTTGACTCATGGCAGGTCCTCTCGACTTACGACGGGGACCTCAGGGGCTGGCACAGTGGCCTCAGGAAAGGCCCTTCTCCATGCAAGTGGCGAGGCACCTCTCGGGAATGCACTCCAGTCGGTGCCGGGACCTATGTCCTCTTCTGGAGCGGAGTGCGGAACTTGAGGTTTCGTCTCCCGTGCTGGCACGGATTTTGGAGTTCGTCTTGAGTCTCCACAAGGGAATCAGGCGTCTTCTCGAATGGAGCCCTGCATGTCTGCTTTGCTTCCGAGCAGTAGCAGCAGTGTCAGGTTTCCTGTAGAGTTGAAACAAGGATCGGGGTCTTTCACTCAAGGCTTTCACACAGGGCTGTGACACGTGCCTCCGTGGCATGAGTCGATACTCGTGGTGACAATCGAGGCAGTACAGGGGATTCAGGGTTCCTGTGGCCCCGTCGGAGTTTTTCGGGGGTCTTTGTGAATGGTGTCACTCCACCTGGAGTTCCACTCGACTTTCCCATTGAGAGCGCTTCACCATGAGGTGTGACAGGAATGCCGAGAAACCTGGACCGAAGAAGCAGGGAATGAAACCTATATTATGAGGGAAAAGCGGGAAACGGTGTTCCTCGGTGTTCCTCGGTGTTCCTCTCGAGTGAAGAGGGATATGTCGGGCAAATTCTTGGGATGCTCCAAGAAACCCTTTCAGGATCCAGAGGGAAGGTGTGATTTCCCGGGAGACGCCAAAGCGGAAAAGGTACTCATCTCGCCTGGAGGGGAGAGCCTCTTGGTTTTTGTCGAGTTGCGGCAGGTTCCTCTCGAGTTACGACAGGTACCTCAGGGACCTGCTCCTGTGGCCTCAGGAAAGGCCAGACACCATTCGAGGTGCCAGGGGCCTCTGGGGATTCTTCTCCAGTCGGTGCCGGTTCCTAGGTCCTCGTCTGGAGCAGAGACCTGAAAGGAGGTTTCCTCTCCAGGGCTGACATGGATCTTGGGGTTCCCTTGGAGTCTCCTCAGGGGTGTCAGGGCTCGTCTCGAATGGAGCCCTGCATGTCCGCTTGGCTTCCGAGCTGTAGCAGCAGTGTCAGGTATCCCTTCGAGTTGACTCGGGGATCTGGGTCTTGCACACGAGGCTTTCCCACAGGGCTGTCCCACGTGTCTCCGGGGTGTGAGTCAATTCTTGGTGTCTCAGGTGAGCCAGTGCAGGGAAGTCAGGTTCCTCTGGAGAGGGCAGTGATATGTGGGGGTCTTTTGGAATGGTGGCACGATCCCTGGAGGTCCTGTCGACTTTCGTGTGGAGAGCACCTCCTCTTCAGATGGGACAGGAACACCCGGAAACCATTCCCGAAGAGGCAGAGCAAGGAACAATCATCTTGAGCGGAGGGGTGGGAAACGGGGCTCCTTTTGAGTGGTGGCAGGATCCTCCGTGTTCCTCTCGAGTGGAGACTGGTCTGACGGGGTACTTCTTGAGTTGCTGCGAGGGTTTGAAGGACCTTGTCGAGGTTCGAGAGGGAAGGTGTGGTTTCTCTCGTGAGGCCGCAGCGGAAAAGTGCCTCATCTTGCCCAGATGGGAGAACCTCCTCGTTTTTCTCGACTTGCGGCAGGTCCTCTCCACTTACGACGGGGGCCTCAGGGACCGGCACGCGTGGCCTCAGGAAAGGCCCTTCTCCGTGCGAGTGGCGAGTCACCTCTCGGGAATCCACTCCAGTCGGTGCCAGGACCTATGTCCTCTTCTTGAGTGGAGGGCGGAACCTGAGGTTTTGTCTCCAGTGCTGGCACGGATTTTGGGGTTCGTCTGGAGTCTCCACAGGGGAATCAGAGCTCGTCTCAAATAGAGCCCTGCATGTCCGCTTTGCTTCCGAGCAGTAGCATCAGTGTCAGGCTTCCTGTCAAGTTGACACAGCGATCTGGTCTTTCACTCGAGGCTTTCCCACAGGGCTGTCATACGTGCCACTGTAGCTTGAGTCGATACTCGGAGTGACAATCGAGGCAGTACAGGAAATTCAGGTTCCTCTGAGCCGGACGGAGACTTTCGAGGGTCTTTGTGAATGGTGTCACTCCAACTGGAGTTCCTCTCGACTTACCCGTTGAGAGCGCCTCACCTTGAGGTGTGACCGGAATGCCGAGAAACCTGGACCGACGAAGCAGGGAATGAAACCCATATGTCGAGGGAAAAGCGGGAAACGGGGTTCCTCTTGAGTTTGCTGGAACCCTCGATGTTCCTCTCGAGTGGAGAGGGGTATGTCGGGCACCTTCTTGAGTTGCTCCAAGGGTGTGAAGGACCCCTTGCAAGTTCGAGGGGGAAGGTGTGATTTCCCTGGAGATGCCGAAGCGGAAAAGGGCCTCATCTCGCCTGGATGGGAGAGCCTCCTGGTTCTTTTTGAGTTGCGGCAGGTTCCTCTCAACTTACGACGGGGACCTCAGGGACCTGCTCTTGTGGCCTCAGGAAAGGCCAGACACCATGCGAGGTGCGAGGGGCCTCTGGGGTTCTTCTCCAGTCGGTGCCGGGTTCTAGGTCCTCGTCTGGAGCAGAGTCCGGAAAGGAGGATTCCTCTCCAGCGGTGACATGGATCTTGGGGTTCTTCTGGAGTCTCCTCAGGGCTGTCATGCCTCGACTTGAATGGAGCCCTGCATGTCCGCTTGGCTCCCGACATGTAGCAGCAGTGACAGGCTTCCCTTCGAGTTGACACAGGGATCTGGGTCTTTGACACGAGGCTTTCCCACAGGGCTGTCCTACGTGTGACCGTGCTGTGAGTCAATCCCCGGTGTGACAGTTAAGGCAGTGCAGGGAAATCAGGTTCCTCTGGAGACGGCTGTGATATTTGGGGGTCTTTTGGAATGGTTGCACGAGCCCTGGAGTTCCTGTTGACTTTCCTGTGGAGAGCAACTCCTCTTCAGATGGGACAGGAACACCGCGAATCCATTCCCGATGAAGCAGGGAAAGAGCAATCATCTAGAGCGGAGGAGGTGGAATCGGGGCTCCACTTGAGTGGTGGCGGGACGCTCGATGTTCCTCTCGAGTGGAAACGGGAATGACAGGGAACTTCGTGAGTTGCTGTGACGGTTTGAAGGAACTTGTCGAGGTTCAAGAGGGAAGGTGTGGTTTCTCTCGTGACGCCGCAGCGGAAAAGGCGCTCATCTTGCATGGAGTGAAGAACCTCCTCGTTTTTCTCGACTTGCGGCAGGTCCTCTCGAGTTACGACGGGGACCCCAGGGACCGGCACGCGTGGCCTCAGGAAAGGCCCCTCTCCATGCAAGTGGCGAGGCACCTCTCGGGATTCCACTCCAGTCGGTGCCGGGACCTATGTCCTCTTCTGGAGCAGAGAGCGGAACCTGAGGTTTCATTTCCAGTGCTGGCTCGAACTTTGGGGTTCCTCTGGATTCTCCACAGGGGAATCAGGCCTTGTCTCGAATGGAGCCCTGCATGTCCACTTGGCTTCCGAGTTGTTGCGGCAGGGTCAGGCTTCCCTTCGTGTTGACACAGGGATCTGGGTCTTTGACACGAGGCTTTCACACAGGGCTGTCCCACGTGTCACCGTGGTGTGAGTCAATCCTCGGTGTAACAGATGAGGCAGTACAGGGAGATCAGGGTCCTCTGGAGAGGGCTGTGATATTTGGGGGTCTTTTGGAATGTTGGCACGACCACTGGAGTTCTGTCGACTTTCGTGTGGAGAGCACCTCCTCTTCAGATGGGACAGGAACACCGGGAATCCATTCCCGATGAAGCAGGGAAAGGAACAATCATCTGGAGCGGAGGAGGGGGAAACGTGACTCCTCTTGAGCCCTGCGGGACCCTCGATGTTCCTCTCGAGTGGAGAGGGGTATGACGGGGAACTTCGTGAGTTGCTGCGAGGGTTTGAAGGACCTCGTCGAGGTTCAAGAGGGAACGTGTGGTTTCTCTCGTGACGCCGCAGCGGAAAAGGGCCTCATCTTGCCCAGAGTGGAGAACCTCCTCGTTTTTCTTGACTCACGGCAGGTCCTCTCGACTTACGACGGGGACCTCAGGGACTGGCACAAGTGGCCTCAGGAAAGGCCCTTCTCCATGCAAGTGGCGAGGCACCTCTCGGGAATGCACTCCAGTCGGTGCCGGGACCTATGTCCTCTTCTGGAGCGGAGGGCGGAACCTGAGGTTTCGTCTCCAGTGCTGGCACGGATTTTGGGCTTCGTCTGGAGTCTCCACAGGGGAATCAGAGCTCGTCTACTGCGGGACCCTCGATGTTCCTCTCGAGTGGAGAGGGGTATGACGGGGAACTTCGTGAGTTGCTGCGAGGGTTTGAAGGACCTCGTCGAGGTTCAAGAGGGAACGTGTGGTTTCTCTCGTGACGCCGCAGCGGAAAAGGGCCTCATCTTGCCCTGAGTGGAGAACCTCCTCGTTTTTCTTGACTCACGGCAGGTCCTCTCGACTTACGATGGGGACCTCAGGGACTGGCACAAGTGGCCTCAGGAAAGGCACTTCTCCATGCAAGTGGCGAGGCACCTCTCGGGAATGCACTCCAGTAGGTGCCGGGACCTATGTCCTCTTCTGGAGCGGAGGGCGGAACCTGAGGTTTCGTCTCCAGTGCTGGCACGGATTTTGGGCTTCGTCTGGAGTCTCCACAGGGGAATCAGAGCTCGTCTCGAATGGAGCCCTGCATGTCCACTTTGCTTCCGAGCAGTAGCAGCAGTGTCAGGCTTCCTGACGAGTTGACAAAGGGATCTGGGTCTTTCACTCGAGGCTTTCCCACAGGGCTGTGACACGTGCTACTGTGGCGTGAGTTGATACTCGGGGTGACAATCGAGGCAGTACAGGGGATTCAGGGTTCCTCTGGCCCCGAATGAGTCTTTCGGGGGTCTTTGTGAATAGTGTCACTCCACCTGGAGTTCCTCACGACTTTCCCATTGAGAGCGCTTCACCTTGAAGTGTAACAGGAATGCCGAGAAAACTGGACAGACGAAGCAGGGAATGAAACCCATATGTCTAGGGAAAAGCGGGAAACGGGGTTCCTCTTGAGTTTGCTGGAACCCTCGGTGTTCCTCTCGAGTGGAGAGGGGTATGTCGGGCACCTTCTTGAGTTGCTCCAAGGGTGTGAAGGACCCCTTGCAGGTTCGAGGGGGAAGGTGTGATTTCCCTGGAGACAGAAGCGGAAAAGGGCCTCATCTCTCCTGGAGGGGAGAGCCTCCTGGTTTTTGTCGGGTTGCCGCAGGTTCCTCTCGAGTTATGACAGGGAACTCAGGGATCTGCTCCTGTGGCCTCAGGAAAGGCCAGACACCATGCGAGGTGCTAGGGGCCTCTGGGGATTCTTCTCCAGTCGGTGCCGGTTCCTAGGTCCTCGTCTAGAGCAGAGACCTGAAAGGAGGTTTCCTCTCCAGGGCTGACATGGATCTTGGGGTTCCCTTGGAGTCTCCTCAGGGGTGTCAGGGCTCGTCTCGAATGGAGCCCTGCATGTCCGCTTGGCTTCCGAGCTGTAGCAGCAGTGTCAGGCATCCGTTCCAGTTGACTCAGGGATTTGGGTCTGGCACACGAGGCTTTCCCACAGGGCTGTCCCACGTGTCACCGTGGTGTGAGTCAATTCTTGGTGTCACAGTTGAGCCAGTGCAGGGAAGTCATGTTCCTCTGGAGAGGGCCGTGATATGTGGGGGTCTTTTGGAATGGTGGCACGATCCCTGGAAGTCCTGTCGACTTTCGTGTGGAGAGCACCTCCTCTTCAGATGGGACAGGAACACCGGGAAACCATTCCCGAAGAGGCAGAGAAAGGAACAATCATCTGGAGTGGAGGAGGTGGAAACGGGGCTCCTCTTGAGTGGTGGCGGGATCCTCCGTGTTCCTCTCGAGTGGAGACTGGTCTGACGGGGTACTTCTTGAGTTTCTGCGAGGGTTTGAAGGACCTTGTCGAGGTTCAAGAGGGAAGGTGTGGTTTCTCTCGTGAGACCGCAGCGGAAAAGTGCCTCATTTTGCCCAGAGGGGAGAACCTCCTCGTTTTTCTCGACTTGCAGCAGGGCTTCTCCACTTACGACGGGGGCCTCAGGGACCGGCACGCGTGGCCTCAGGAAAGGCCCTTCTCCATGCGAATGGCGAGGCACCTCTCGGGAATCCACTCCAGTCGGTGCCAGGACCTATGTCCTCTTCTTGAGTGGAGGGCGGAACCTGAGGTTTCGTCTCCAGTGCTGAATTTGGGCTTCGTCTGGAGTCTCCACAGGGGAATCAGAGCTCGTCTCGAATGGAGCCCTGCATGTCTGCTTTGCTTCCGAGCAGTAGCAGCAGTGTCAGGCTTCCTGTCGAGTTGACACAGGGATCCGGGTCTTTCACTCGAGGCTTTCCCACAGGGCTGTCACACGTGCCACTGTGGCTTGAGTCGATATTTGGGTTGACAATCGAGGCAGTACAGGAAATTCAGGTTCCACCTGCCCGGACTGAGACTTTCGAGGGTCTTTGTGAATGGTGTCACTGCACCTGGAGTTCCTCTCGACTTTCCTGTTGAGAGCACCTCACCTTGAGGTGTTATGGGAATGCCGAGAAACCTGGACTGACGAAGAGGGAATGAAACCCATATGTCAAGGGAAAAGCGGGAAACGGGTTTCCTCTTGAGTTTGCTGGAACCCTCGGTGTTCCTCTCGAGTGGAGACGCGTATGTCGGGCAACTTCTTGAGTTGCTCCAAGGGTGTGAAGGACCCCTTGCAGGTTCCAGAGGGAGGGTGTGATTTCCCTGGAGATGCCGAAGCGGAAAAGTGCCCCATCTCGCCTGGATGGGAGAGCCTCCTGGTTTTTGTCGAGTTGTGGCAGGTTCCTCTCGACTTACGACGGGGACCTCAGGGAGCTGCTCCTGTGGCCTCAGGAAAGGCCAGACACCATGCGAGGTGCGAGGGGCCTCTGGGGATTCTTCTCCAGTCGGTGCCGGGTCCTAGGTCCTCGTCTGGAGCAGAGACCGGAAAGGAGGATTCCTCTCCAGCGGTGACATGGATCTTGGGATTCCTCTGGAGTCTCCTCAGGGCTGTCAGGCCTCAATTCGAATGGAGCGCTGCATGTCCGCTTGGCTTCCGACATGTAGCAGCAGTGACAGGCTTCCCTTCGAGTTGACACAGGGATCTGGGTCTTTGACACGAGGCTTTCCCACAGGGTTGTCCTACGTGTCACCTTGCTGTGAGTCAATCCTCGTTGTGACAGTTGAGGCAGTGCAGGGAAATCAGGGTCCTCTGGAGAGGTCTGTGATATTTGGGGGTCTTTTGGAATGGTTGCACGAGCCCTGGAGTTTCTGTCGACTTTCCTGTGGAGAGCACCTCCTCTTCAGATGGGACAGGAACACCGGGAATCCATTCGCGATTAAGCAGGGAAAGAACAATCATCTGGAGCGGAGGAGGGGGAAACGGGCCTCCACTTGAGTGGTGGCGGACCCTCGATGTTCCTCTCGAGTGGAGACGGGAATGACTGGGAACCTCGTGAGTTGCTGCGAGGGTTAGAAGGACCTTGTCGAGGTTCAAGAGGGACGTTGTGTTTTAACTCGTGGGGCCGCAGCGGAAAAGGGCCTTATCTTGCATGGAGTGAAGAACCTCTTCGTTTTTCTCGACTTGCCGCAGGTCCTCTCGTGTTACTACGGGGACCCGAGGGACTGGCATGCATGGCCTCAGGAAAGGCCCTTCTCCTTGCAAGTGGCGAGGCACCTCTCGGGAATCCACTCCAGTCAGTGCCGGGACTGCTGTCCTCTTCTGGAGCGGAGGGCTGAACCTGAGGTTTCGACTCCAGTGCTGACACAGACATTGGGGTTCCTCTGGAGTCTCCACAGGGGAATCAGGCCTCGTCTCGAATGGAGCCCAGGCTGTCCGCTTTGCTTCCGAACAGTAGCAGCAGTCTCAGGCTTCCTGTCGAGTTGACACAGGGATCTGGGTCTTTCACTCGAGGCTTTCTCACAGGGCTGCCAAACGTGCCACCATGGCGTGGGTCGATAATTGTGGTGACATTCGAGAGAGTACAGGGAATTCAGATTCCTCTGGCCCGGAATGAGACTTTGGGGGTCTTTGGGAATGGTGGCACTCCACCTGCAGTTCCTCTCGACTTTCCCATTGAGAGCGCCTCACCTTGAGTTGTGACGGGAAAGCCAAGAAACCTGGGCCGAGGAAGCAGGGAATGAGACCCATATATCGAGGGAAAAGCGTGAAACGGGGTTCCACTTGAGTTTTCTGCAACCCTCGGTGTTACTCTCGAATGGAAAGGGGTAAGTCGGGCAACTTCTTGAGATGCTCCAAGGGTGTGAAGGACCCCTTTCAGGTTCCAGAGGAAGGTGTGATTTCCCTGGAGATGCCAAAGCGGAAAAGGGCCTCATCTCCCCTGGATGGGAGCCTCCTGGTTTTTGTCAAGTTGTGTCAGGTTCCTCTCGAGTTGTGACGGGGACCTCAGGGACCTCCTCCTGTGGCCTCAGGAAAGGCCAGACACCATGTGAGGTACGAGTGGCATCTGGGGATTCTTCTCCACTCGGTGCCGGTTCCTAGGTCCTGGTCTGGAGTAGAGACCTGAAAGTAGGTTTCTTCTCCAGGGCTGACATGGATCTTGGGGTACCTCTGGAGTCTCCCCAGGGGTGGCAGGCCTCGTCTCGAATGGAACCCTGCATGTCCGCTTTTCTTCCGAGCTGTAGCAACAGTGTCAGGCTTCCCTTCGAGTTGACACAGAGATTTGAGTCTTTCCGTGAGGCTTTCTCACAGGGCTGTCCAACGTGTCACCATGGTTTGAGTCAATCCTCGGTGTGACAGTTGAGGCAGTGCAGGGAAATCTGGTCCTCTGGAGAGGGCTGTGATCTTTGGGGGTCTTTTGGAATGGTGGCACGAGCCCTGGAGTTCCTGTCGACTTTCCTGTGGAGTGCGCCTCCTCTTCAGATGGGCCAGGAACACAGGGAGTCCATTCCCGAAGAAGCAGGGAAAGGAACAATCATCTCGAGCGGAGGAGGGGGAAAAGGATCACCTCTTGAGTGGTGGTGGGACCATCTGTGTTCCTTTCGAGTGGAGCCGGGGAGGACGGGGAACTTCTTGAGTTGCTGCGAGGGTTTGAAAGAACTTGTCAATGTTCAAGAGCGAAGGTGTGGTTTCTCTGGTGACGCCAGAGCAGAAAAGGGCATCATCTTGCCCGGAGTGAAGAACCTCTGCGTTTCTCGACTTGCCGAAGGGCCTCTCCACTTACGACGGGGACCTCAGGGACCGGCACACGTGGCTTCATGAAAGGCACTTCTCCATGCGGGTGGCGAGGGACATCTCGGGAATCCACTCCACAAGGTTCCGGGACCAATGTCCTCTTCTGGACCAGACGGCTGAAGAAGAGGTTTCGTCTCAAGTGCTGGCCTGGACTTTGGGTTTCCTCTGGAGTCTCCCCCGGGGATCAGGCCTCTTCTGCCAAAGAGCCCTGCATGTCCACTTGGCTTCCGAGCTGGAGCAACAGTGTCAGGATTCCTGTCGAGTTGACATAGGGATCTGGGTCTTTCCCTCGAGGCTTTCCCACAGGGCTGTCCCACGTGCCACCTTGGTGTGAGTCAGTCCTCGGGGTGACATTCGAGGCAGGACAGGGAATTCAGGTTCCTCTGGACTGGAATGAGACTTGTGGGGGTCTTTGGGAATGGTAGCACTAGACCTGGATTTCCTCTTGTCTTTCCTGTTGAAAGCGCCTCACCTTGAGGTGTGATGGGAATGCCGAGAAACCTGGCCAGAGGCAGCAGGGAATGAAACCCATATCTGGAGGGAGAGGCGGAAAAGGGGGCTCCTCGGGAGTTTCCTAGGACCCGTGGTGTTCTTCTCGAGGGGAGAAAGGTCTGTCGGGGACCTTCTTGAGATGATCCAAGGGTGTGAAGGACATCTTGCCGGTTCCCGGGGGAAGGTGTGATTTCCTTCGAGATGCCACAGCTGAAAAGTGGCTCATCTTGCCTGGAGGGGAGAGCCTCCTGGTTTTTGTCGGGATGTGGCAGCTTGCTTTCGAATTACGACGGGGACCTCAGGGACCTTCTCGTGTGGCCTCAGGAAAGTCCAGACACCATGCGAGGTGCGAGGGTCCTCTCGGGATTCTTCTATAGTCGGTGCCGGGTCCTAAGTCCTCGTCTGGATCGGAGACCAGGAAGGGGGTTTCCTCTCCAGCTCTGACATGGATTTGGGGAAACTCTGGAGTCTCCACAGGGCTGTCAGGCCTCGTCTCGAGTGGAGACATGCACGTCTGCTTGCCTCCTGAGCTGTCCCAGTAGTGTCAGTCTTCCAGACGTGGTGACCCAGGGATCTGTGTCTTTCCCTCGAGGCTTCTCCACAGGGCTGTCCCACGTGTCACCGTTGTGTGAGTCAGTCCACGGGGTGACAGTTGAGGCAGTGCAGGGTCATCAGTTTCCTCTAGATAGGGCTGTGTTCTTTGGGGGTATTTTGAAATGGTGGCACGAGCCCTGGAGTTCTTGTCGACTTTCCAGTGGAGTGCGCCTCCTCTTCAGATGGGCCAGGAACACGGGGAATCCATTCCCGACGAAGCAGGGAAAGGAAAATTCATCTCCAGCGGAGGAGGGGGAAAAGAGTCTCCTCTTGAGTGGTGGTGGGACCCTCGGTGTTCCTGTCAAGTGGAGCCGGGGAGGACGGGGAACTTCTTGAGTTGCTGCGAGGCTTGGAAGTACCTTGTCGAGGTTCAAGAGCGAAGGTGTGGTTTCTCTCGTGAGGCCGGAGCGGAAAAGGGCCTGGTCTGGCCCTGAGAGGAGAACCTCCGCGTTTTTCCCGACCTGCGGCAGGTCCTCTCGACTTACAACGGGGTCCTCGGGGACAGGCACGTGTGGCCTCAGGAAGGACCCTTCTCCATGCGGGTGGCGAGGGACCTCTCAGGAATCCACTCCAGTTGATGCCGGGACCGCTGTCCTCTTCTGGAGCGGAGGGCGGAAGCAGAGGTTTCCTCTCCAGTGCTGGCACGGACTTTGGTGTTCCTCTGGAGTCTCCCCCGGGGAATCAGGCCTCGTCTGCCACGGAGCCCTGCATGTCCGCTTGGCTTCCGAGCTGGAGCAGCAGTGTCAGGCTTCCTGTCGAGTTGACACAGGGAGCTGGGTCTTTCCCTCCAGCATTTCCCACAGGGCTGTCCCACGTGCCACCGTGGTGTGAGTCGATCCTCGGGGTGACATTCGAAGCAGGACTGGGAATTCAGGTTCCTCTGGACTGGACTGAGACTTGTGGGGGTCTTTGTGAATGGTGGCACTAGACCTGGATTTCTTCTCGACTTTCTAGTTGAGAGCACCTCACCGTGAGGTGTGACGGCAATGCCGAGAAACCTGGACAGACGAAGCAGGGAATGAAACTCATATCTGGAGGGAGAGGTGGAGAACGGGGTCCTCGGGAGTTTCCTGGAACCTGTGGTGTTCCTCTCGAGGGGAGAGGGGTATGTCAGGGACCTTCATGAATTGCCCCAAGGGTGTGAAGACCCCTTGCCGGTTCCAGGTTGAAGATTTTATTTCCCTCGAGACGCCACAGCTGAGAAGGGGCTCATCTCGCCTGGAGGGGAAAGCCTCCTGGTTTTTGTTGAGATGCGGCCACTTGCTTTGGATTTACGACGGGGACCTCAGGGACCTGCTCGTGTGGCCTCAGGAAAGGCCAGACACCATGTGAGGGGCCCCTGGGGATTCTTCTGCAGTCGGTGCCGGGTCCTAAGTCCTCGGCTGGATCAGAAACCAGGAAGTGGGTTTCCTCTCCAGCATGACGTGGATTTGGGCTACATCTGGAGTCTCCACAGGGGTGTCAGGCCTCGTCTCGAGTGGAGACATGCACGTCAGATTGCCTCCTGAGCTGTAGGAGCAGTGTCAGACTTCCAGGCGTGGTGACCCAGGGATCTGTGTCTTTCCCTCGAGGCTTTCCACAGGGCTGTCCCACGTGTCAGCGTGGTGTGAGCCAATCCTCGGTGTGACAGTTGAGGCAGTGCAGGGAAACCAGGTTCCTCTAGAGAGGGCTATGATCTTTGGGGGTCTTTTGGAATGGTGGCACGAGCCCTGGAGTTCCTGTCGACTTTCCTGTGGAGTGCGCCTCCTCTTCAGATGGGCCAGGGACACCGGGAATCCATTCCCGACGAAGCAGGGAAAGGAACAATCATCTCGAGCGGAGGAGGGTGACAAGGGTCACCTCTTGAGTGGTGGTGGGACCCTCGGTGTTCCTGTCAAGTGGAGCCGGGAGGACGGGAACTTCTTGAATTGCTGCGAGGGTTTTAAAGACCTTGT
The DNA here is from genome assembly GCA_006410655.1 of Kobus ellipsiprymnus. Lineage (NCBI taxonomy): Eukaryota > Metazoa > Chordata > Mammalia > Artiodactyla > Bovidae > Kobus > Kobus ellipsiprymnus. The sequence continues at coordinate 503,796 of SJYR01001021.1, forward strand.
CGAGGTTCAAGAGCGAAGGTGTGGTTTCTCTCGTGACGCCGGAGAGAAAAAGGGCCTCATCTTCGCCAGAGTGGAGAAACTCCGCATTTTACTCGACTTGCGGCAGGTCCTCTCAACTTACAACTGGGACCTCAGGGACGGGCACACGTGGCCTCAGCAGAGTCCCTTCTCCATGCGGGTGGTGAGGGACCTCTCGGGAATCCACTCCAGTCGGTTCCGGGACCGCTGTCCTCTTCTGGAGCGGAGGGCGGAAGCAGAGGTTCCGTTTCCAGTGCTGGCTCGGACTTTGGGGTTCCTCTGGAGTCTCCCCTGGGGAATCAGGCCTCGTCTGCCACGGAGCCCTGCATGTCTGCTTGGCTTCCCAGCTGGAGCAGCAGTGTCAATCTTCCTGTCGAATTCACACAGGGATCTGGGACTTTCTCTCGAGGCTTTCCCACAGGGCTGTCCCACGTGCCACTGTGGTGTGAGTCGATACTCGGGGTGATGTTCGAGGCAGGACAGGGAACTCAAGTTCCTCTGGACTGGACTGAGACTTTTGGGGGTCTTTGGGAATGGTGGCACTAGACCTGGATATCCTCTCGTCTTTCTTGTTGAGAGCACATCACCTTGAGCTGTGACGGGAATGCCGAGAATCCTGGACGGACGAAGCAGGGAATGAAACCCATATTTGGAGGGAGAAGCAGAAAAAGGGGCTCCTCGGGAGTTTCCTCGAACCCGTGGCTTTCCTCTCGAGGGGGGAGGGGTATGTCGGGGACCTTCTTGAGTTGCCCCAAGGGTGTGAAGGACACCTTGCCTCTTCCGGGGGGAAGGTGTGATTTCCGTCGAGACGCCACAGCTGCAATTGGGCTCATCTCGCCTAGAGGGGAAAACCTCCTGCTTTTGTCGAGATGAGGCAGCTTGCTTTCGATTCACGACGGGGACCTCAGGGACATTCTCAGCTGTCCTCAGGAAAGGCCAGACACCAAGCGAGGTGCGAGGGGCCACTCGGGATTCTTCTCCAGTCGGTGCCGTGTCCTAAGTTCTCGTCTGGTACAGAACCAGCAAGGGGGTTTCCTCTCCAGCGCTGACATGGATTTGGGCTACCTCTAGAGTCTCCACAGGGGTGTCAGGCCTCGTCTCGTGTAGAGACATGCACGTCAGCTTGCCTCCTGAGCTGTAGCAGCAGTGTCAGTCTTCCAGGCGTGGTGACCCAGGGATCTGGGTCTTTCCCTCGAGGCTTCTCCACAGGGCTGTCCCACGTGTCACCGTGGTGTGAGTCAATCCTCAGTGTGACAGATGAGGCAGTGTAGGGATATCAGGTTCCTCTAGAGAGGGCTGTGATCTTTGGGGGTCTTTTGGAATGGTGGCACGAGCTCTGGAATTCCTGTCGACTTTCCTGTGGAGTTCCCCTCCACTTCAGATGATCCAGTAACACCGGGAAACCTTTTCCGACGACGCAGGGAAAGGAACAATCATCTCGAGCGGAGGAGGGGGAAATGGGTCACCTCTTGAGTGGTGGTGGGACCCTCGGTGATCCTGTCGAGTGGAGCCGGGGAGGACGAGGAACTTCATGAGTTGCTGCGAGGGTTTGAAGCACCTTGTTGAGGTTCAAGAGTGAAGGCATGGTTTCTCTCCTGACTTCGGAGCGGAAAAGGGCCTCATCTGGCCCGGCGTGGAGGACCTCCGCGTTTTACTCGACCTGGGGCAGGTCCTCTCCACTTACCACGGGGACCTCGGGGACCAGCACGCGTGGCCTCAGCAAAGGCCCTTCTCCATGCGAGTGGCGAGGGACCTCTCGGGAACCCACTCCAGTCGGTGCCGGGACCGATGTCCTCTTCTGGAGCGGAGGGCGGAAGCAGAGGTTTCGTCTCCAGTGCTGGCATGGACTTTGGTGTTCCTCTGAAGTCTCCCCCGGGGAATCAGGCCTCGTCTCCATGGAGCCCTGCCTGTCCGCTTGGCTTCCGAGCTGAAGCAGCAGTGTCAGGCTTCCTGTCGAGTTGACACAGGGATCTGGGTCTTTCCCTCGAGGCTTTCCCACAGGGCTGTCCCACGTGCCACCGTGGTGTGAGTCGATCCTCGGGGTGACATTCGAAGAAGGACAGGGAATTCAGGTTCCTCTGGACTGGAATGAGACTTGTGGGGGTCTTTGGGAATGGTGGCACTAGACCTGGATTTCCTCTTGACTTTCCTGTTGAGAGCGCCTCACCTTGAGGTGTGACGGGAATGCCGAGAAACCTGGATGGACGAAGCAGGGAATGAAACCCATATCTGGAGGGACAGGCAGAGAACAGGGTCCCTCGGGAGTTTCCTGGAACCCGTGGTGTTCCTCTCGAGGGGAGAGGGGTCTGTCGGGGACCTTCTTGAGGTGCTCCAAGGGTGTGAAGGACCCCTTCCCAGTTCCAGTGGGAACGTGTGATTTCCCTTGAGACGCCACAGCTGAAAAGGGGCTCATCTCGCCTGGAGGGGAGAGCCTCCTGGTTTGGGTCGAGATGCGGCCGCTTGCTTTCGATTTACGATGGGGACCTCAGGGACCTGCTCGTGTGGCCTCAAGAAAGGCCACACAACATGCGAGGTGTGAGGGGCCTCTCGGGATCCTTCTCCAGTTGGTGCCGGGTCCTAAGTCCTCGTCTGCATTGGAGACCAGGAAGGGGGTTTCCTCTCCAGCGCTGACATGGATTTGGGGTACCTGTGGAGTCTCCACAGGAGTGTCAGGCCTCGTCGCGAGTGGATACATGCACGTCAGCTTGCCTCCTGAGCTGTAGCTGCAGTGTCAGTCTTCCAGGCGTGGTGACCCAGGGATCTGTGTCTTTCCCTCGAGGCTTTTCCACAGGGCTGTCACACGTGTCACTGTTGTGTGAGGAAATCCTTGGTGTGACAATTGAGGCACAGTTGAGGGAAATCAGGTTCCTCTAGAGAGGGCTGTGATCTTTGGGGGACTTTTGGAATGGTGGCACGACCCCTGGATTTCCTGTCGACTTTCCTGTAGAGTGCGCCTCCTCTTCAGATGGGCCAGGAATACCGGGAATCCATTCCAGACGAAGCAGGGAAAGGAACAATCATCTCGAGCGGAGGAGGGGGAAAAGGGTCACCTCTTGAGTGGTGGTGGGACCTTCGGTGTTCCTCTCGTGTTGAACCGGGGAAGACGGCGAACTTCTTGAGTTGCTGCGAGAGTTTGAAGGACCTTGTCGAGGTTCAAGAGCGAAGGTATGGTTTCTCTCGTGACGCCGGAGCGGAAAAGGGCCTCATCTCGCCTGGAGTGGAGAACCTCCTGGTTTTTACCGACTTCCGGCAGGTTCCTCTGGAGTTATGATGGTGACGTCAGTGACCAGCACACTTGGCCTCAGGAAAGGCCATTCTCATAGCGAGTGGTAATGGAACTCTCAGGAAACCACTCCAGTCGGTGCCGGGACCTATCTCCTCTTCCGGAGTGGGGGTCGGAACATGTGGTTTCGTTTCCAGGGCTGCCACGGAATTTGGGGTTCCTCTGGAGTCTCCACAGGGGAATCAGGCCTCGTCTCAAATGGAGCCCTGCATGTCCGCTTTGCTTCCGATCTGTAGCAGCAGTGTCAGGGTTCCCGTCGAGTTGACACTGGTTTCTGAGTCTTTCACTCGTCGCTTTCCCACAGGGCTGTCACAAATGCCACGGTGGTGTGAGTCGATACTCAGGTTAACATTCGAGTCAGTACAGGGATCAGTTTCCTCTGGAATGGACTGACACTTTGGGGATCTTTTGGAATGGTGGCTCTACACCTGGAGTTACTCTCGACTTTCCTGTTGCGAGTGCCTCCACTTGAGGTGCGACGGCAATGCCGGGAAATTTGACCAAAGAAACAGGGAATGAAACCCTTATCTGGTGGGAAAAGCGGGACACGGGGCTCCTCTGGAGATTGCTGGAAACCTCGGTGTTCCTCTCGAGTGGAGAGGGGTATTTCGGGGAACTTCTTGAGTTGCTACAAGTGTGTGAAGGACCCCTTGGAGGTTCAAGAGGGAAGGTTTGGTTTCCCTCGAGACGCCACAGCGGAAAAGGGCCTCATCCAGCCTGAAAGGGAGAGCTTCCTGGTTTTTCCCGAGTTTTGGCAGGTTCCTCTTGAGTTACAACGGGGACTTCAGGGACCTGCTCGTGTGGGCCCAGGAAAGGCCAGACACCATGCGAGGTGTGAGTGGACTCTCGGGATTCTTCTCCAGTAGGTTCCGGGTCCTAAGTCCTCATTTCGAATGGAGACCGGAAAGGAGATTTCCTCTCCAGGTCTGACATGGATCTTGGGGTTCCTCTGCAGTCTTCACAGGGCTCTCAGGCCTCGTCTCGAGTTGAGACAACACGTCATTTTGCCTCCTGAGCTGTAGCATCAGTCTCAGTCTTCCCGGCGTGTTGACACAGGGATCTGTGTCTTTCCCTCGAGGTTTTTCCACAGGGCTGTTCCACGTGTCACGGTGGTGTGAGTCGATCCTCGGTGTGACAGTTGAGGCAGTGCAGGGAAATCACGTTCCTCTGGAGAGGGCTGTCATATGTGGGGGTCTTTTGGAATGGTGGCATGACACCTGGACTTCCTCTCGACCTGCCTGTGGAGAGCGCCTCCTCTTCAGATGGGACAGGAACACCGGGTATCCATTACTGACGTAGCAGGGAAAGGAACAATCAATTCGAGCGGAGTAGGGGGTAACAGGGTTCCTCTTGATTGGTGGTGGGACCCTCGGTGTTCCTCTCGAGTGGAGACGGGTATGACGGAGAACTTCTTGAGTTGCTGCGAGGGTTTGAAGGACATTTTCAAGGTTCAAGAGGGAACGCGTGGTTTCCTTCGTGACGCCGAAGTGGAAAAGGGCCTCATCTTGCCTGGAGTGGAGAACATCCTCGTTTTAATCAACTTGTGGCAGGTTCCTCTCGAGTTACTATGGGGACCTCAGGGGCCGGCATGCACGGCCTCAGGAAAGGCCATTCTCCATGCGAGCGGTGAAGGACCTCTCAGGAATCCACTCCTGTCGGTGCCGGGAGCTTTGTCCTCTTCTGGTGTGGAGTGCTGAACCTGAGGTTTCGTCTCCAGTGCCGGCACGAAATTTGAGGTTCCTTTGGAGTCTCCACAGGGGAATCAGGCCTTGTCTCGAATGGAGCCCTGCATGTCCGCTTTGCTTCCGAGCTGTAGCAGCAGTGTCAGTCTTCCCGTCGAGTTGACACAGGGATCTGGGTCTTTCACTCGAGGCTTTCCCACAGGGCTGTCACATGTGCCACAGTGGTGTGAGTCGATACTCAGGGTGACATTCAAGGCAGTCCTGGGAAATCAGGTTCCTCTGGTTTGGACTGAGACTTTCGGGGGTCTTTTGGAATGGTGGCACTACACCTGAAGTTCCTCTTGACATTCCTGTTGAGAGCTCATGTACTTGTGTGACAGGAATGCCAGGAAACCTTGACAGAAGAAGCAGGTAATGAAACACTTACCTCGATGGTAAAAGCGTGAAACGGGGCTCCTCTGGAGTTTGCTGGAACCCTTGGTGTTCCTCTCGTCTGGAGAGGGGTATGTCAGGGAACTTCTTGAGTTGCTACAAAGGTGTGAAGAACCATTGGAGGTTCAAGAGGGAAGGTGTGATTTCCCTCCAGTCACCACAGCTGAAATGGGCCTCATCTGGCTTGGAGGGGAGATCTTCGTGGTTTACTCGAGTTGTGGGGGTTCCTCTCGAGTTATGATGGGGACCTCAGGGACCTACTCGTGTGGCCTCAGGAAAGGCCAGACTTCATGCGAGGTGCGAGGGGCCTCTCGGGATTCTTCTCCAGTCGGTGCCGGGTCCTAAGTCCTCCTCTGTAGCGGAGACCGGAAAGGAGGTTTCCTCTCCAGGGCTGAAATGGATCTCGGGGTTCCTCTGGAGTCTCCAAGGGGTGTCAGGCCTCGTTTCGAGTGGAGACCTGCACGTCAGTTTGCCTCCTGAGCTATAGCAGCAGAGTCAGTCTTCATGGCGTGTTGACACAGGGATATGTGTCTTACACTCGAGGCTGTTACACAGGGCTGTCCCACGTGTCACCGTGGTGTGAGTCGATCATCGTTGTGATAGTTGATGCAGTGCAGGGAAATTAGGTTCTTCTGGAGAGGGCCGTGATATGTGGGGGTTTTTTGGAATGTTGGCACGAGCCCTGGAGTTCCTCTCATCTTGCCTGTGGAGAGCACCTCCTCTTAAGATGGGACAGGAACACCAGGAATCCATTCCCGACGAAGCAGGGAAAGGAAGAATACTCTCGAGCGGAGAAGGGGAAACGGGTCTCTTCTTCAGTGGTAGGGGGACCCTCGGTGTTCCTCTCGAGTGGAGACGTGTATAATGGGGAACTTCTTGAGTTCCTGCGAGGGTTTGCAGGATCTTTCCGAGGTTCAAGAGGGAATGTGTGGTTTCTCTTGTGACGCCCGAGCGGAAAAAGGCCTCATCTCCTCTGGAGTGGAGAACCTCCTTGTTTTTCTCGACTTGCGGCAAGTTCCTCACGAGTTACGAGGGGACCTCAGGGACTGGCATGTGTGGCCTCAGGAAAGGCCATTCTCCATGTGACTGGCGATGGACCTCTTGGGAATCCTCTCCAGTTGGTGCCAGGACCTATGTCCTCTTCTGGAACGGAGGTCGGAACCTGAGCTTTTGTCTCCAGTGCTTGTATGGACTTCGGGGTTCCTCTGGAGTCCCAACAGGGGAATCAGGCCTCATCTCAAATGGAGCCCTGCATGTCCGCTTTGCTTCCGAGCTGTAGCAGCAGTGTCAGTCTTCCCCATGAGTTGACACAGGGATCTGGGTCTTTCACTCAAGGCTTTCCCACAGGGCTGTCACACGTGCCACCGTGGTGTGAGTCGATACTCAGGGTGACATTCGAGGCAGTACAACGAAATCAGGTTCCTCTGGACTGGACTGAGATTTTTGGGGGTCTTTTGGAATGGTGGCACTACACCTGGAATTCCTCTCGAATTATCTGTTGAGAGCGCCTGCATTTGAGGTGTAACGGGAATGCCGGGAAACCTTCACTGACGAAGCAGCGAGTGAAACCCTTACCTAGGGAAAAGCGGAAAATGTGGCTCCTCTTGAGTTTGCTGGAACCCTCGGTATTCCTCTCGCGTTGAGAGGGATATGTCAGGGAACTTCTTGAGTAGCTACAAGGGTGTGAAGTACCCCTTTGAGGTTCAAGATGGAAGCGTGACTTCCCTAGAGACACAGTAGCGGAAAAGGGGCTCAATCCACCTGGAGGGGAAACCCTCCTGGTTTTTTCGATTTGAGGCAGGTTCCTCTCGAGTTACGATGGGGAACTGAGGCACCGGCTCGCTTGGCCTCAGGAAAGGCTATTCTCCATGCGAGTGGCGAGGGAACTCTCGGGAATCCACTCCATTCGATGCCAGGACCTATGTCCTCTTCTGGAGCGGAAGTCAGAACCTGAGTTTTCGTGTCCAGTGCTGGCACGGAGTTTGGGGTTCCTCTGGAGTCTCCACAGGGGAATCAGGCCTCATCTTGAATGGAGCCCTGCATGTCCGCTTTGCTTCCCAACTGTAGCAGCAGTTTCAGGCTTCCTGTCGAGTTGACACAGCGTTCTGGGTCTTTCACTAGAGGCTTTCCCTAGGACTGACACTCATCCCACCGTGGCGTGAGTTGAATATCAGGGTGACCTTCAAGGTAGTACAGAGAAATCAGGTTCCTCTGGAGTGGACTGAGACATTTGGGGGTCTTTCGGAATTGTGGGACTACACCTGGAGTTCCTCTCGACTTTCCTGTTGAGAGCACCTTAACTTGAGGTGTGACGGGAATGCCGGGAAACCTTGACCGAATGGGCAAGGAATCAAACGTTTCTCTCGAGCGTAAAGCGGGAAACGGGGATCCTCTTCAGTTTGCTGGAACCCTCGGTGTTCCTCTCGGGTGGAGAGGAGAATGTCGGGGAACTTCTTGAGTTGCTACAATGGTATTAGGGACCCCTTGGAGGTTCAAGATGGAAGGTGTGATTTCCCTCGAGAAGCAGCAGCGTTAAAGGGCCTCATCTCGCCTGGAGGGGAGAGCCTCCTGGTTTTTCTCAGGTTGGGGCAGGTTGATCTCGAGTTACCACGGGTACCTCAGGGACCTGGTCGTGTGGCCTCAGGAAAGGCCAGACACCATGCAAGGTGCGAGGGGCCTCTCGGGATTCTTCTCCAGACGGTGCCGGGTCCTAAGTCTTCATCTGGAGCGGAGACTGGAAAGGAGGTGTCCTCTCAGGGCTGACAAGAATATTGGGGTTCCTCAGGAGTTTCCACAGGGGTGTCAGGCCACGTCTGGAGTGGAGACAGGCACGTCAGTTTGCCTCCTGAGATTTAGCAGCAGTGTCAGTCTTCCCGGCGTGTTGACACAGGGATCTGTGTCTTTCCCTCGAGGCTTTTCCACAGGGATGTCCCACGTGTCACCGTGGTGTGAGTAGATCCTCGGTGTGAGAGTTGAGGCAGTGCAGGGAAATCAGGTTGCTCTGGAGAGGGCTGTGATACTTAGGGTTCTTTTGGAAAGGTGTCACAACCCCTGGAGTTCCTCTCGACTTGCCTGTGGAGAGCGACTCCTCTTCAGATGGGACAGGAACACCGCGAATCCATCCCCAACAAAGCACGGAAAGGAACAATCATCTCGAGCGGGGGAGGGGGCAACGGGGTCTCCTCTTGAGTGGTGGAGGGACCCTCAGAGTTCCTCTTGAGTGGAGACGGGAATGACGGGGAACCTCTAGAGTTTCTGTGAGGGTTTGAAGGACCTTTTCGAGGTTCAAGCGGGAAAGTGCGGTTTCCCTCGTGACGCCACAACGGAAAACGGCGTCATCTCCCCTGGAGTGGAGAACCTCCACTTTTTCTCGACTTGGGGCAGGATCCTCTCGATTTAACGACGTGAACCTCAGGGACTAGCGCGCGTGGCCTCAGGAAAGGCCATTCTCCTTGCGAGTGGCGAAGGACCTCTCAGGAATCCACTCCATCCGATTCCGGGACCTATGTTTTCTTCTGGAGCAGAGGTCGGAACCTGAGGTTTCATGTCCAGTGTTGGCACGGACTTTGGGGTTCCTCAAGAGTCTCCACAGGGGAATCCGGCCTCATCTCAAATGGAGCCCTGCATGTCTGCTTCGCTTCCGAGCTGTAGCAGCAGTGTCAGGCTTCCCGTCGAGTTGACACAGGGATCTGGGTCTTTCACTCGAGGCTTTCCCATATGGCTGTGACACGTGCCATCGTGGTGTGAGTCGATATTCTGGGTGACATCCGAGGCAGTACAGGAATTCAGATTCCTCTGGAGTGGACTGAGACTTTTGAGAGACTTTTGGAATGGTGGCACTACACATGGAATTCCTCTCGACTATCCTGTTGAGAGGTCATCCACTTGAGGTGTGACGGGAATGCGGGGATACCTTGACCGACGAAGCAGGGAATGAAACCCTTATCTCAAGGGAAAAGCGGGAAACGGGGCTCCTCTGGAATTTGCTATAACCCTTGGTGTTCCTCTCGAGTGGAGTATGATATGTCGGGGATCATACTGAGTTGCTCCAAGGCTGTGAAGGACCCCTTGTAGGTTCAAGATGGAAGGTTTGATTTCTCTCGAGACACAGCAGCGGAAATGGGCCTCATCTCGCCTGGAGGGGAGAGCCTCCTGGTTGTTCTCGAGTTGCGGCAGGTTCCTCTCCTGTTACGATGGGGACCTCATGGACCTGCTCGTGTGGCCTCATGAAAGGCCAGACATATTGCGAGGTGCAAGGGACCTCTCGGGATTCTTTTCCAGTCAGTGCCGGGAACTAAGTCCTTGTCTGGAGCCGAGACCGGAAAAGAGGTTTCCTCTCCAGGGCTGACATGGATTTTTGTGTTCCTCTGGAGTCTCCACAGGGTTGTCAGGCCTCGTCTCGAGTGGAGACATGCATGTCAGTTTGCCTCCTGAGCTGTAGCAGCAGTGTCAGTCTTCCAAGCGTGTTGACACAAGGATTTGTGTCATTCCCTCGAGGCTTTTCCACAGGGCTGTCCCACGTGTCACCGTGGTGTGAATCGATCCTCGGTGTGACAGTTGAGGCAGTGCACGAAAATCCGGTTTCCTCTGGAGAAGGCTGTGATATTTGGGGGTCTTTTGGAATGGTGGCACGAACCCTGGAGTTGCTCTCGACTTGCCTGTGGAGAGCGCCTCCTCTGAAGATGGAACAGGAACACCGGGAAACCATTCCCGACGAAGCAGGGAAAGGAAGAATCATCTCGAGCGGAGGTGGGGGCAACGATGCTCCTCTTGTGTGAAGGCAGGAACCTCGGTGTTCCTCTCGAGTGGAGACGGGATGACGGAGAACTTCTTGAGTTGCTGTGAGGGTTTGAAGGATCTTTTCGAGGTTCAAGAGGGAAGGTGTGGTTTCTCTCGTGATGCCGCAGCGGAAAAGGGCCTCATTTCGCCTGGAGTGAAGAACCTCCTCTTTTTTCGCGACTTGCAGCAGGTTCCTCTCGAGTTACCATGGGGTCCTCAGGGACCAGCACACGTGGCCTCAGATACGGCCATTCTCCATGCGAGTGGTGAGGGACCTCTCGGGAAACCACTCCAGTCGGTGTTGGGACCTATGTCCTCCTCAGGAGTGGAGGTTGGAACCTGAGGTTTCGTCTCCAGTGCTGGCACGGACTTTGGGGTTCCTCTGGAGTCTCCACAGGGGAATCAGACCTCGTCTCTAATGGATCCCTGCATGTCCGCTTTTCTTCCGAGGTGTAGCAGCAGTGTCAGGCTTCCTGTCCATTTGACACAGGGATCTGGGTCTTTCCCTCGAGGATTTCCCACAGGGCTGTCACACGTGCCACCATGGCATGAGTCGATACTTGGGGTGACATTCGAGGCAGTTCAGGGAATTCAGGTTCCTCTGGACCGGACTGATGTTTTCAGGGGTCTTTTGAAATGGTGGCACTACACCTGGAGTTCCTCTCGACTTTCCTGATGAGAGCACCTCACCTTGAGGTGTGACGGGATTGCCGAGAAACCTGGACCAATGAAGCAGGGAATGAAACCCGTATCTCGAGGGAAAATCGGGAAACGGGGCTCCTGTAGAGTTTGCTGGAACCCTCGGTGATCCTCTCGAGTGGAGAGGGGTATGTTGGGGAACTACTTGAGTTGCTACAAGGGTCTGAAGGACCCCTTGGATATTCAAGAGGGAAGGTGTGATTTCCCTGTAGACGCTGTAGCAGAAAAGGGCCTCATCTGGCCTGGAGGGGAGAGCCTCCAGCTTTTTCTCCAATTGCGGCAGGTTCCTCTAGAGTTATGACTGGAAGCTCAGGGACCTGCTCGTGTGTCCTCATGAAAGGCCAGACACCATGCGAGGTGCGAGGGGCCTCTCAGGATACTTCCCCAGTGGGTGACGGGTCCTATGTCCTCGTCTGGAGCAAAGACCGGAAAGGAGGTTTCTGCTCCAGGGATGACATGGAACTTGGGATTCCTCTGTACTCTCCACAGGGGTGTCAGGCCTCGTCTCGAGTGAAGACATGCACTTCAGTTTGCCTCCTGAGATGTAGCAGCAGTGTCAGACTTCCCGACGTGTGGACACAGGGTTCTGTGTCTTTCCCTTGATGTTTTTCCACAGAGCTGTCCCATATGTCACCATGGTGTGAGTCGATCCTCGGTGTGACAGTTAGGCAGTGCAGGGAAATCAGATTCCTCTGGTTAGGGCTGTTATATTTGGGGTTCTTTTGGAATGATAGCACGACCCCTGGAGTTCCTCTCGATTTGCTGTGGAGAGCGCCTCCTCTTCAGGTGGGACAGGAACAACGGGAATCCATTCAAGACGAAGCAGGGAAAGGAAGAATCATCTCGAGCGGAGGAGGAGACCACGGGGCTCCTTTTGAGTGATTCGGGACCCTCGGTGTTCCTCTCGAGTAGTGACGGGAATGACGGGGAACTTCTTGACTTGCTGCGAGGGTTTGAAGGACCTTTTCGAGGTTCAAGAGGGAAGGCGTGGTTTCTCTCGTGACGCCACAGGGGAAAAGAGCCTCATCTCGCCTGAAGTGGAGGACCTCCTGGTTTTTCTCGACTTGAGGCAGGTTCCTGTCGAGTTACGACGGGGACCTCAGGGACCGGCATGCATGGGCACAGGAAAGGCCATTCTCTATGCGAGAGGTGAAGGATCTCTCGGGAATACACTCCAATCGGTGCTGGGATCTATGTCCTCTTCAGGAGCGGAGATCAGAAGCTGAGGTTTCGTCTCCAGTAATGGCACGGACTTTGGGGTTCCTCTGGAGTCTCCACAGGGGTATCAGGCCACGTCTTGAAAGAACCCCTGCATGTCCGCTTTTCTTCCAAGCTGTAGCAGCAGTGTCAGGCTTCCCGTCGAATTGACACGGGGATCTGGGTCTTTCACTTGAGGCTTCCCACAGAGCTGTCACAGGTGCCACAGTGGTGTGAGTCGATAATCAGGGTGACATTTGAGGCAGAATAGGGAAATCAGGAGCCTCTGGAGTGGACTGAGAATTTTGGGGGTCTTTTGGAATGGTGGCACTACACCTGGAGTTCCTCTTGTCTTTCCTGTTGAGAGCGTCTCCACTTGAGGTGTGATGGGAATGCCGGGAAATATTGACCGACGAAGCAGAGAATGAAACCCTTATCTCAAGGGAAAAGCGGGAATCGGGGCTCCTTTTGAGTTTGCTGGAACCCTCGGTGTTCCACTCGAGTGAGAGAGGGGTATGTCGGGGAACTTCTTGAGTTGCTACAAGGGTGTGAAAGACCCCTTGGTGGTTCAAGAGGGAAGGTGTGATTTCCCTGGAGATGCCACAGCGGAAAAGGGCCTCTTCACCCCTGGAGGTGAGAGCCTCCTGGTTGTTCTTCGAGTTGCAGCAGGTTCCTCTCGTGTAACAGCTGGGACCTCAGGGACCTGCTCCTGTGGCCTCAGGAAAGGCCAGACACCATGCAAGTGCGAGAGGCCTTTCGGGATTCTTCTCCTGTCGGTGCGGGGTCCTAGTCCTCGTGTGGAGAGGAGACCAGAAATGAGGATACTTCTCCAGGGCTGACATGGATCGTGGGGTTCCGCTGGAGTCTCCACAGGGGTGTCAGCCCTGGTCTCGAGTGGAGACATGCACGTCAGTTTGCCTCCGGAGCTGTAGCAGCAGTGTCAGTCTTCCCAGCGTGATGACACAGGGATCTGTGTCTTTCCCTTGAGGCTTTTGCATAGGGCTGTCACACGTGTCACGTGGTCTGAGTCGATCCTCAGAGTGACACTTGTGGCATTGCAGGGAAATCAGGTTCCTCTGTAGAGGGCTGTGCTATTTGGGGGTCTTTTGGAATGGTGGCACGACCCCTGCAGTTTCTCTCGACTTGCCTGTGGATAGCGCCTCCTCTTAAGATGGGACAGGAACAACAGAAATCCATTCCCGACGAAGCAGGGAAAGGAAGAATCATCTCGAGCGGAGGAGGGGTAAACGGGGCTCCTCTTGAGTGGTGGCAGGACCCTTGGTGTTCCTCTCGAGTGGAGACGGATATGACGGGGAACTTCTTGAGTTGCTGCGAGGGTTTGAAGGACTTTTTCAAGGTTCAAGGGGGAAGATGTGGTTTCTCTTGTAACACCGCAGCGGAATAGGGCCTCAATTCGCATGGAGTGGAGGACCTCCACGTTTTTCTCGACTTGGGGAAGATTCCTCTCGAGTTAAGAAGGGGACCTCAGGGATCAGCATGCATGGCCTCAGGAAAAGCCATTGTCCATGCGAGTGGTGAGGGACATCTCGGGAATGCATTTCAATCGGTGCTTGGACCTATGTCCTCTTCTGGAGCGGAGGTTGGAACCTGATGTTTCATCTCCAGTGCTGGCGCGGACTTTGGGGTTCCTCTGGAGTCTCCACAGGGGAATCAGGCCTCGTCTCGAATGGAAACCTGCATGTCCAATTTACTTCTGCGCTGTAGCAGAAGTGTCATGCTTCCCGTCGACCTGACACAGGGATCTGGGTCTTTCACTCGAGGCTATCCCACATGGCTGTCAGATATGCCACCGTGGTGTGAGTCGATACTCAGGGTGACATTCGAGGCAGTACAGGGAAATCAGGTTCCTCTGCAGTGGACTGAGACTTTTGGAGGTCTTTTGGAGACGTGGCATTACACCTGGAGTTCCTCTCGACTATCCTGTTGAGAGCCCCTCCACTTGAGGTGTGACGGGAATACCGGGAAACCTTGACCAACGAATCAGGGAATGAAACCCTTATCTCGAGGGGAAAATGGGAAACGGGGCTCCTCTTGAATTTGCTGGAACCCTCGGTGTTCCTCTAGAGTGGAGTGCGGTATTTCGGGGAACTTCTTGAGTTGCTACAAGGGTGTGAAGGACCCCTTGGAGGTTCAAGAGGGAAGGTGTGATTTACCTGGAGATGCCGAAGAGGAAAAGGGCCTCATCTCTCCGGGAGGGGAGAGTCTTCTGGATTTTCTCGAGTTGCAGCAGGTTCCTCTCTAGTACGATGGGACTTCAGAGAACTGCTCGTGTGGACTCAGGAAAGACCAGATACCACTGGAGGTGAGAGGGGCTCTCTGGATTATTCTCCAGTCGGTGATTTTGGAATGGTGGCACGACCTCTGGAGTTCCTCTCGACTTGCCTAAGGAGAGCACCTCCTCTTCAGATGGGACAGGAAAACCGGGAATCCATTTCTGACGAAGCAGGGAAAGGAACAATTATCTCGAGCGGAGGAGGGGAAAACGGGGCTCCTCTTGAATGGTGGTGGGATCGTCAGTGTTCCTCTATAGTGGAGACGGGTATGATGGGGAACTTGCTCAGTTGCTGCCAGGTTTTGAAGGACCTTTTCGAGGTTCAAGAGGGAAGGTGTGGTTTTTCTCGTGACACCGCAGTGAAAAAGGGCCTCATCTTGCCTGGATTGGAGAACCTCCCAGTTTATATCTACTTGCGGCAGGTTCCTCTTGAGTTACAACAGGGACCTTAGGGACTGGCATGCGTGGACTCAGCAAAGGCCATTTTCCATGCGAGTGGCGTGACCCCTCGGGAATACACTCCAGTCAGTGCCAGCTCCTATCTCTCCTTCTGGAGCGGAGGTCGGATCCTGAAGTATCGTCTCCAGTGCTGGCACGGACATGGGGTTCCTCTGGATTCTCCACAGGAGAATCAGGCATTGTCTCGAACGGAACCCTGCATGTCCACTTGGCTTCCGAGATCTAGCAGAAAGTGTCAGGCTACCCGTCGAGTTGACACAGGAATCTGGGTCTTTCACTCGAGGCTTTCCCACAGGCCTGGAGCACGTACCACCGTGGTCTGAGTCGATCCTCAGTGTGACATTCGAGGCAGTCCTGGGAAATCAGGTTCCTCTGCAGTGGACTGAGACTTTTGGGGGTCTTTTGGAATGGAGGTACTACACCTGGAGTTCCTCTCGACTTTCCTGCTGAGAGCGCCTCCTCTTGAGGTGTGACAGGAATGCCGGGAAACCTTGATCAACAAGGCAGGGAATGAAACCCTTGTCTCAAGGGACAAGCGGGAAACGGGGCTCCTCTGGAGTTTGCTGGAACCCTCGGTGTTCCTCTCGAGTGAGAAGGGTATGTCGGGGAACTTGTTGAGTTGCTATAAGGATGTGAAGGACCCCTTGGAGGTTCAAGAGGGATGGTGTGATTTCCCAAGTGAATCCGCAGCGGAAAAGGGCCTCCTCTCGCCTGGAGGGGAGAGCCTCCTGGTTTTTCTCGAGTTGCGGCAGGTTCATCTCGAGTTACGACGGGGACCTCAGGGACCCGCTCGTGTGGCCTCAAGAAAGGCCAGACACCATGGGAGGTCCGAATGGCCTGTCGGCATTCTTCTCCAGTCGGTGCCGGATCCTAAGTCCTCATCTGGAGCAGAGACCAGAAAGGAGGTTTCCTCTCCAGGGCTGACATGGTTCCTGGGCTTCCTCTGGAGTCCCCACAAGGGTGTCAGGCCTCGTCTCGAGTGGAGACATACATGTCAGTTTGCCTCCTGAGCTGTAGCGACAGTGTCAGTCTCCCCGGCATGTTGACAAAGGGATGTGTATCTTTCCCTCGAGGCTTTTCCACAGGGCTGTCCCACGTGTCACCGTGGTGTGAGTCAATCCTCGGTGTGACAGTTGAGGCAGTGCAGGGAAATCCGGTTCCTCTGGAGAGGGCTGTGCTATTTGGGGGTCTTTTGGAATGGTGGCACGATCCCTGGAGTTCCTCTTGACTTGCCTGTGGAGAGCGCCTCCTCTTCAGATGGGAGAGGAGCCCCGCGAATCCATTCCCGACGAAGCAGGGAAAGGAAGAATCATCTCGAGCCGAGTAGGGGGCAACGGGGCTCCTCTTGAGTGGTGGCAGGACCCTCGGTGTTCCTCTTGAGTGGAGACGGGTATGATGGAGAACTTCTTGAGTTGCTGCGAGGGTTTGAAGGACCTTTTCCAGGTTCAAGAGGGAAGGTGTGGTTTCTCTCGTGACGCCGCAGAGGAAAAGGGCCTCATCTCGCCTGGAGTGGAAAACCTCCTCGTTTTTCTCGACTTGTGGCAGGTTCCTCTCGAGTTACGACAGGGACCTCAGGGACCGGCACGCGTGGCCTCAGGAAAGGCCATTCTCATTGAGAGTGGCGAGGAACCTCTTGGGAATCCACTCCAGTTGGTGCCGGACTTATGTCCTCTTCTGGAGCGGAGGTCGGGACCTTAGGTTTCGTCTCCAGTGCAGGCACGGCCTTTGGGGTTCCTCTGGAGTCTCCAGAGGGGAATCAGGCCTCGTCTCGAATGGAGACCTGCATGTCCGCTTTGCTTCCGAGCTGTAGCAGTAGTATCAGGCTTCCCGTCGAGTCGACACAGGGATCTGGGGCTTTCAGTCGAGGCTTTGCCACAGGGCTGTCACACGTGCCACCGTGGTGTGAGTCGATACTCAGGGTGACATTCGAAGCAGTCCTGGGAAATCAGGTTCCTCTGCAGTGGACTGAGACTTTTGGGGGTCTTTTGGAATGGTGGCACTACACCTGGAGTTCCTCTCGACTTTCCTGCTGAGAGCGCCTCCACTTGAGGTGTGACGGGAATGCCGCGAAACCTTGACTGACAAAGCAGGGTATGAAACCCTTATCTCAAGTGTAAAGCGGGAAACGCGTCTTCTCTTGAGTTTGCTGGAACCCTCGATGTTCCTCTCGAGTGAGAGAGGGGTATGTTGGGGAACTTCGTGAGTTGCTACAAGGGTGTGAAGGACCCCCTTGGAGGTTCAAGAGGGAACGTGTGATTTCCCTGGAGACACCACAGCGGAAAAGGGCCTCATCTCGCCTGGAGGGAAGAGCCTCCTGGTTTTCCTCGAGTTGCGGCAGGTTCCTCTCGAGTAATGACTGGGACCTCAGGGACCTGCCCCTGTGGCCTTAGGAAAGGCCAGGAACCTTGCGAGGTGCGAGGGGCCTCTTGGGATTCGTCTCCAGTCCGTGCTGGGTCCTAAGTCCTCGTCTGGAGGGGAGACCGGAAAGGAGGTTTCCTCTCCAGGGCTGACATGGATCTTGGGGTTCACTGGAGTCTCCACAGGGGTTTCAGGCCTCATCTGGAGTGGAGACATGCACGTCAGTTTGCCTCCTGAGCTGTAGCAGCAGTGTCAGTCTTCCCGGCTTGTTGACACAGGGATCTGTGACTTTCTCTCCAGGCTTTTCCACAGGGCTGTCCCACGTGTCACCGTGGTGTGAGTCAATCCTCGGTGTGACAGTTGAGACAGTGCAGGGAAATCAGGTCCCTCTGGAGAGGGTTGTGTTATTTGTGGGTCCTTTGGAATGGTGGCACGTCCTCTGGAGTTGCTCTTGATTTGCCTGTGGAGAGCGCCTCCTCATCAGATGGGACAGGAAAACCGGGAATCCATTCCCTACGAAGAAGGGAAAGGAAGAATCATCTCGAGTGGAGGATGGGGCCACGGGGCTCCTCTTGAGTGGTGAAGGGTCTGTCGGTGTTCCGCTCGTGTGGAGACGGGTATGACGGGGAACTTCTTCAGTTGCTGCGAGGGTTGGAAGGACCTTTTCGAGGTTCAAGAGGGAAGGTGTGGTTTCTCTCTGGACGCCGCAGCGGAAAAGTGCCTCATCTCGCCTGGAGTGAAGAACCTCCTCGTTTTTCTCGACTTGCGGCAGGTTCCTCTCGAGTTACGATGGGAACCTCAGGGACCGGCATGCGTGGCCTCAGCAAAGGCCCTTCTCCATGCGAGGGGCGAGGGACCTCTCAGGAATCCACTCCAGTCCGTGCCGGGACCCATGTTCTCTTCTGAAGCGGATGGCGGAACCTGAGGTTTCGTCTCCAGTGCTGGCACGGACATTGGGGTTCCTCTGGAGACTCCAGGGGGGAATCAGGCCTCGTCTCGAATGGAGCCCTGCATGTCCGCTTTGCTTCCATGCTGTAGCAGCAGTGTCAGGCTTCCCGTCGAGTTGACACAGGTTTATGGTGCTTTCACTAGAGGCTCTCCCACTGAGATGTCACACGTTGGACCGTGGTGTGAGTCGATCCTCAGGGTGACATTCGAGGCAGTACAGGGAAATCAGGTTCCTCTGGAGTGCACTCAGACTTTTGGGGGTCTTTTGGAATGGTGGCACTACACCTGGAGTTCCTCTCGACTTCCCTGTTGAGAGGTCCGCCATTTGAGTTGTGATGGGAATGCCGGGAAACCTTGACCGACGAAGCAGGGAATTAAACCTTTATCGTGAGGGAAAAGCGGGAAACGGGGCTCCTCTGGAGTGTGCTGGAACCCTCGGTGTTCCTCTCGAGTGGTCAGGGGTATGTCGTGGAACTTCTTGAGTTGCTACAAGCGTGTGAGGGACCCCTGGCAAGTTCAAGAGGGAACGTGTGATTTCCCTGGAGATGCCGCATCGGAAAAGGGCCTCAACTCAACTGAAGGGGAGAGCCTCCTGGTTGTTCTCGAGTTTCGGCAGGTTCCACTCGAGTTACGATGGGGACCTCAGGGACCTGTTCGTGTTGCCTCAGGAAAGGCCAGATACCATGCGGGGTGCGAGTGGCCTCTCGGGATTCTTCTCCTGTCGATGCTGGGTCCTATGTCCTCGTCTGGAGTGGAGACCGGAAAGGAGGTTTACTCTCTAGGGCTGACATGGATCTTGCGGTTCCGCTGGAGACTCCACAGGGGTGTCAGGCCTCCTCTCGAGTGGAGACATGCATGTCAGTTTGCCTCCTGAGCTGTAGCAGCAGTGTCAGTCTTCCCGGCGTGATGACACAGGGATCTGTGTCTTTCCCTTGATGCTGTTCCACAGGGCTGTCCCACGTGTCACCGTGGTGTGAGTCCATCCTCGGTGTGACAGTTGAGGCACTGCAGGGAAGTCAGGTTGCTCTGGAGAGGGCTGTGATCTTTGGGGATCTTTTGGAATGGTGGCACGACCCCTGCAGTTTCTCTCAACTTTCCTGTGGAGAGCAACTCCTCTTAAGATGGGACAGGAACACCCTGAATCCATTCCCGACGAAGCAGGGAAACGAACAATCATCTTGAGCGGAGGAGGGGGAAACGGGGCTCCTCTTGAGTGGGGCAGGGACCCTCGGTGTTCCTCTCGAGTGGAGATGGGTATGACGTGTAACCTCTTGAGTTGCTGCGAGGGTTCAAAGGACCTTTTCGAGGTTCAAGGGGGAAGGTGTGGTTTCTCTCGTAAAGCCGCAGCGGAAAAGGTCGTCAACTTGCCTGCAGTGGAGGACCTCCATGTTTTTCTCGACTTGCGGCATATTCCTCTCGAGTTACGAAGGCGACCTCATGGACCGGCATGAATGGCCTCAGGAAAAAACATTGTCCATGCGAGTGGCGAGGGACCACTCGGGAATCCACTCCAGTCGGTGCCGAGACTTATGTCCTCTTCTGGAGCAGAGGTCGGAACCTGAGGTTTCGTCTCCAGTGCTGGCACATACTTTGGAGTTCCTCTGGAGCCTCCACAGGGGAATCAGGCCTCATCTCTAATGGAGACCTGCATGTTCGCTTTGCTTACACTCTGTAGCAGCAGTGTCAGGCTTCCCGTCGAGTCGACACAGGGATCTGGGGCTTTCACTGGATGCTGTTGCACAGGACTGTCACAAGTGCCACCGTGGTGTGAGTCGATACTCAGGGTGACATTCGAGTCAGTACAGGGAAATCAGGTTCCTCTGCAGTGGGCTGAGACTTTTGGACGTCTATTGGAGTCGTGGCCTTACACCTGGAGTTCCTCTCGTCTTTCCTGTTGAGAGCGCCTCCACTTGAGGTGTGACAGGAATGCCGGGAAACATTGACTGACGAAGCAGGGAATGAAACCTTTATTTCGAGGGAAAAGTGGGAATTGGGCCACTCATGAGTTTGCTGGAACCTTCGGTGCTCTCAAGTGGAGATGGGTATGTCGGGGAACTTCTTGAGTTGCTACAAGGGTGTGAAGGACCCATTGGAGGTTCAATAGGGAAGATGTGATTTCCCTGGAAACACCGCAGCGGAAAAGGGCTTCATCTCGCTTGGAGGGGAGAGCCACCTTGTTTTTCTCGAGTTGCGGTAGGTTCCTCTCAAATTACGACTGGGACCTTAGGGACCTGCTCATGTGGCCTCAGGAAAGGCAAGACACCATGCCAGGTCAGAGGGGCCTCTCGGGATTCTTCTCCAGTATGTGCCGGGATCTATGTCCTCATCTGGAGCAGAGACTGGAAAGGAGGTTTCCTCTCCAGGGCTTACATGGATCTTGGGTTTCCTCTGGAGTCTCCCCAGGGGTGTCAGGCATCATATCGAGTGAAGACATGCACGTCAGTTTGCCTCCTGAGCTGTAGCAAAAGTGTCAGTCTTACTGGCGTGATGACACAGTGATCTGTGTCTTTCCCTCGAGGCTTTTCCATAGGTCTGTCCCACATGTCACCGTGTTGTGTGTCAGTCCTCAGTGTGACAGTTGAGGCAGTGCATGGAAATCAGATTACTCTTAAAGGGCTGTGATATTTGGGGGTCTTTTGGAATGGTGGCACGATCCCTGGAGTTCCTCTTGACTTGCCTGTGTAGAGGGCCTCCGCTTCAGATGGTACAGGAATACCGGGAATCCATTCCCAACGAAGCAGGGAAAGAAAGTATCATCTCGAGCGGCGGAGGGGGAAACTGGGCTCCTCTTGAGTGGTGGCGGGACCCTCGGTGTTCCTCTCGAGTGGAGACGAGTATGACGGGGAACTTCGTGACCTGCTGCGAGGGTTGGAAGGACCCTTTCGAGGTTCAGGAGGGAAGGTGTGGTTCTCTCGTGCTGCCGCAGAGGAAAAGGGCCTCATCTCGCCTGGAGTGGAGAACCTTCTCGTTTTTCTGGACTTGCAGCAGGTTCCTCTCGAGGTAGGACGGGAACGTCAGGGACAGGCCTGCGTGGCCTCAGGACAGGCCATTCTCCATGCGAGTGGCTAAGGAACTTTCGGGAATCCACTACAGTCGTTTCCGATATGTATGTCCTCTTCTGGAGCGCTGGTCGGAACCTGAGGTTTCACTCCACTGCTGGCATGGACTTTGGGGTTCCTCTGGAGTATCCACAGGGAATCAGGCCTAGTCTCGAATGGAGCCCTGCTTGTCTGCTTTGCTTCCGAGCTGTAGCAGCAGTGTCAGGCTTCCCGTCGAGTTGACACAGGGATCTGGGTCTTTCACTCGAGGCTTTCCCACAGGGCTGTCACAGGTGCTACCATGGTGTGAGTCGATCCTCAGGGTGACATTCCAGGCAGTACAGGGAAATCAG
Source organism: Kobus ellipsiprymnus (assembly GCA_006410655.1). Taxonomy (NCBI): domain Eukaryota; kingdom Metazoa; phylum Chordata; class Mammalia; order Artiodactyla; family Bovidae; genus Kobus; species Kobus ellipsiprymnus. The sequence continues at coordinate 525,335 of SJYR01001021.1, forward strand.
GTTCCTCTGGAGTGTACTGAGAGTTTTGTGAGTCTTTTGGAATGGTGGCACTACATCTGGAGTTCCTCTCGACTTTTCTGTTGAGAGGACCTCTACTTGTGTGACAAGAATGCCAGGAAAACTTGACCGACAAAGCAGGGAATGATATCCTTATCTCGAGTGAAAAGCGGGAAACGGGGCTCCTCTTGAGTTTTTGGTACCCTCGGTGTTCCTCTCGAGTGGAGACTAATATGTCGGGAAAATTCTTGAGTTGCTACAAGGGTGTAAAGGACCTCTTGGTGGTTCAAAAGGGAAGGTTTTATTTTCCTGGAAACGCCAGACGGGAAAGGGCCTCATCTCACCAGGAGTGGAGAGCCTCCTGGTTTTTCTAGAGTTGCAGCAGATTCCTCTCGAGTTACGACGGGCACCTCAGGGACCTGCTCGTGTGGCATCAGGAAAGGCCAGACACCATGCCAGGTGCGTGGGGCCTCTCTGGATTCTTCTCCAGTTGGTGCCGGGTCCTAAGTCCTCGTCTGGAGCAGAGTCATGAAAGGAGGTTTCCTCTCCATGGCTGACACGGATCTTGGAGTTCCTCGGGAGTCTCCACAGAGGTGTCAGGCCTCGTCTCCACTTGAAACGTGCACGTCAGTTTGCTTCCTGAGCTGTAGCAGCAGTGTCAGTCTTCCCGGCGTGTTGACACAGGGATCTGTGACTTTCCCTCCAGGCTTTTCCACAGGGCTGTCCCACGTGCCAAAGTGGTGTGAGTTGATCCTCGGTGTGACAGTTGAGGCAGTGTAGGGAAATCAGGTTCCTCTGGAGAGGGCTGTGATATTTGTGGGTCTTTTGGAATGGTGGCACGACTGCTGGAGTACCTCTCGACTTTCCTGTCAAAAGTGCCTCCTCTTAAGAAGGGATATGAACACCAGGAATCCATTCCCAACGAAGCAGGGAAAAGAAGAATCATCTCGAGTGGAGGAGGGGAAAACTGGGCTTCTCTTGAGTGGTGGCGGGACCCTCGGTGTTCCTCTCGAGTGGAGACGGGTATGACGGGGAACTTCTTGAGTTGCTGCGAGGGTTGGAAGGACCTTTTCGAGGTTCAAGATGGAAGGTCTGGTTTCTCATTTGATGCCGCAGCGGAAAAGGGCCTCATCTCGCCTGGAGTGGAGAACCTACTCGTTTTCTCGACTTGCGGCAGGTTCCTCTCGAGTTACTACAGAGACGTCAGGGACTGGTATGCGTGGCCTCAGGAAAGGCCATTTTCCATGTTAGTGACGAGGGACCTCTCAGGAATCCACTCCAGTCGGTGCTGGGACCTATGTCCTCTTCTGAGCCAAGGTCGGAACCTGAGGTTTCGTCTTCAGTGCTGGCACAGACTTTGGAGTTCGTCTGGAGTTTCCACAGGGGAATCAGGCCTCGTCTCAAATGGAGACCTGCATGTCCACTTTGCTTACGAGCTGTAGCAGCCGTCTCAGGCTCCCCATCGAGTTGACACAGGGATTTGGGTCTTTCACTCGAGGCTTTCCCACAGGGTTGTCACACGAGCCACCATGGTGTGAGTCGATAATCAGGGTGACATTCGAGGCAGTACCGGGAAATCAGGTTCGTCTGGAGTGGACTGAGAATTTTGGGGGTCTTTTGGAATGATGGCACTACACTTGGAGTTCCTATTGACTTTCCTTCTGAGACGCCTCCACTTGAGGTGTGAGGAGAATGCCGGGAAACCTTGACCGACGAAGCATGGAATGAAACCTTTAGTTTGAGGGAAAAGTGGAAAACAGGGCTCCTTTGACTTTGCTGGAACCCTCTGTGTTCCTCTCGAGTGGAAAGGGCTATGTCAGGGAACTTCTTGAGTTGCTACAAGGGTGTGAAGGACCCCTTGGAGGTTCAAGAGGGAAGGTGTGATTTCCCTGGGAACGCCACAGGGGAAAAAGGCCTCATCTCGCCTGGAGGGAAGAGCCTCCTGGATTTTCTCGAGTTGTGGTAGGTTCGTCTCGAGTTACGAAAGGGACATCAGGGACCTGTTCTTTGGCCTCAGGAAAGGCAAGACCTCATGCGTGGTGCGTGGGCCTCTCAGGATTCTTCTCCATTCGGTTTCGGGTCCTAAGTCCTCGTCTGGAGCGGAGACTGGAAAGGAGGTTTCCCGTCCAGGGTTGACATGGATCTTGGAGTTTCTCTGGAGTCTCCACAGGCGTGTCAGGCCTCGTATCGATTAGGGGCACACACATCAGTTTGCCTCCTGAGCTGTAGCAGCAGTGTCAGTCTTCCCGGAGTTTGAAACAGGGATCTGAGTCATTCCCTCGAGGCTTTTCCACAGGGCTGTCCCACGTGTCACCGTGGTATGAGTCGAACCTCGGTGTGACAGTTGAGCAGGGCAGGGAAATCAGGTTCCTCTGGAGTGGACTGAGACTTTTGGAGGCCTTTTGGAATGGTGGCACTACACCTGGAGTTCCACTCGACATTCCTGTCGAGAGTGCCTCCACTTTAAGTGACGGGAATGCTGGGAAATCTTGACCGAAGAAGCAGGGAATGAAACCCTTATCTCGAGGGAAAAACGGGAAACGGGGCTCCTCTGGAGTTTGTTGGAACCCTCGAGGTTCCCCTCGAGTGGAGAGGGCTATGTCAGGGAACTTCGTGAGTTGCTACAAGGGTGTGAAGGACCCATGGAGGTTCAAGAGGGAAGATTTGATTTACCTGGAGACACGCAGCAGAAAAGGGCCTCATCTCGCCTGGAGGGGAGAGCCTCCTGGTTTTTCTCGAGTTGCGGCAGGTTCCTCTCGAGTTACCACGGGGATCTCAGGGACCTGCTCGTGTGGCCTCAGGAAAGGCCAGACACCATGGGGGGTGCGAGGGGCCTCTCAGGATTCTTCTCCAGTTGGTGCCGGGTCCTAAGTCCTCGTCTGGAGCAAAGACCAGAAAGGAGGTTTCCTCTCCAGGGCTGACAGGGATTTTGGGGTTCCTCTGGAGTCTCCACAGGGCTGTCAGGCCTCGTCTTGAGAGGAAACATGCACGTCAGTTTGCCTACTGAACTGTAGCAGCAGTGTCAGTCTTCCCGGCGTGATGACACAGGGATCTGTGTCTTTCCCTCGAGGCTTTTCCACAGGGCTGTCCCACTTGTCACCGTGGTGAGAGTCGATCCTCGGTGTGACAGTTGAGGCAGTTGCAGGCAAATCAGGTTCATCTGGAGAGGGCTGTGATATTTGGGGTCTTTTGGATTGGTGGCACAAACCCTGGATTTGCTCTCAACTTGCCTGTAGAGAACGCCTCCTCTTCAGATGGAACAAGAACACAGGGAATCCATTCCCGACGAAGCAGGGTAAGGAGGAATTATCTCAAGTGGAGGAGGCAGCAACGGGGCTCCTCTTCAGTTGTTACAGGACCCACGGTGTTGCTCTTGACTGGAGACGGGTATGACGGGAAAATTCTTGAGTTGCTTCGAGGGTTTGAAGGACCTTTCCGAGGTTCTAGAGGGAAGGTGTGGTTTCTCTCGTGATGCCGCATCGGAAAAGGGCCTCATCTCGCCTGGAGTGGAGAACCTCCTGGTTTTTCTCGAATTGCTGAAGGTTCCTCTCCAGTTACGACGGGGACCTTGGGGACCGCCAAGCGTGGCGTCAGGAAAGGCCATTCTCTATGCCAGTGGTGAAGGACCTTTCAGTTATCCACTCCAGTCGGTGCCGGGACCTATGTCCTCTTCTTGAGGGGAGGTCGGAACATGAGGTTTCGTCTCCACTGCTGGCACGGACGTTGGGGTTCCTCTGGAGTCTCCACAGGGGAATATGGCCTCATCTCGAATGGAGGACTGCATGTCCGCTTTGCTTCCGAGCTGTTGCACCAGCGTCAGGCTTCCCGTCGAGTTGACACAGGGATATGGGTCTTTCACTAGAGGCTTTCCCACATGGCTGTCACATGTGCCACCGTGGTGTGAGTCGATACTCAGGGTGACATTCGAGGCAGTACAGGGAAATCAGGTTCCTCTGCAATGGACTGAGACTTTTGGGGGTCTATTACAATGGTGGACTACACCTGGAGTTCCTCTCGACTTTCCTGTTGAGAGCGCCTCCATTTGAGGTGTGATGGGAATGCCGGGAAACCTTGACTGATGAAGCAGGGAATGAAACCCATATCTCGAGGGAAAAGCAGGAAACAGGGCTCCTCTTGAGTTTGCTGGAATCCTCGGTGTTCCTCTCGAGTGGAGAGGGGTATGTCGGGGAACTTCTTGAGTTGCCACAAGGCTGTGAAGGACCCCTCAGAGTTTCAGGAGGGAAGGTGTTATTTCCCTCGAGACACCGCAGCAGAAAAGTGCCTCCTCTCGCCTGGAGGGGAGAGCCTCCTGGTTTTCCTCGAGTTGCGGCAGCTTCCTCTCGACTTACGACGGGGACCTCAGGGACCTGTTCGTATGGCATAAGGAAAGGCCAGATACCCTGCGAGGTGCGAGGGGCCTCTCGGGATTCTTCTCCAGTTGGTTCCGGATCCTAAGTCCTCATCTGAAGCGGAGACCGGAAAGGAGGTTTCCTCTCCAGGGTTGACATAGATCTTGGGGTTCCTCTGGAGTCTCCACAGGGGTGTCAGGCCTCTTCTCGAGTGCAGACATGCACGTAAGTTTGCCTCCTGATCTGTAGCTGCAGTGTCAGGCTTCCTACATGTTGACACAGGGATCTGTGTATTTCACGCTAGGCTTTTCCACAGGGCTGTCCCACGTGTCACCTTGGTGTGAGTCGTTCCTCAGGGTTACAGTTGAGGCAGTGCAGGGAAATCAGGTTCCTCTGTAGAGGGCTGTGATATTTGGGGGTCTTTTGGAACGGTGGCACGACCCCTGGAGTTCCTCTTGACTTGCCTGAGGAGAGCTCCTCCTCTTCAGATGGGACAAGAACACCGGGAATCCATTCCTGACGAAGCAGGGAAAGGAAGAATCATCTGGATCGGAGGAGGGGGCAATGAGGCTCCTCTTGATTTACGGTGGGACCTTCCGTGTTCCTCTCGAGTGGAGATGGGTATGACGGGGAAGTTCTTGAGTTGCTGCCAGGGTTTGATGGACCTATTCGAAGTTCAAAATGGAAGGTGTGGTTACTCTCGTGACGCCGCATCGGAAAAGGGCCTCATCTGGACTGGAGTGGAGAACCTCTTCGTTTCTCTCGACTTGCGGGAGGTTCCCCTCAATTTACTACGGGGACCTCAGGGACTGGCCCGCGTGACCTCAGTAAAGGCCATTCTCCATGCCAGTGGCAAGGGATCTCTTGGGAATCCACTTCCGTCGGTGCCGGGACCTATGTCCTCTTCTGGAGTGGAGGTCGGAACCTGAGGTTTCCTCTCCAGTACTGGCACAGATTCCTCTGGAGTCTCCACAGGAGAATCAGAGCTCGTCTCGAATGGAGCCCTGCATGTCCGCTTTGCTTCCGAGCTGTTGCAGCAGTATCAGGCTTTCTGTCGAGTTGACACAGGTATCTGGGTCTTTCACTCGAGGCTTTGCAACCGTGGTGTGTGTCGATACTCACGGTGACATTCGTGTCAGTTCAGACAAATCAGGTACCTCTGGAGTGGACTGAGACCTTTGGGGGTCTTTTGGAATGGTGGTTCTACACCCGGTGTTCCTCTCGACTTTCCTGTTTGAGCGCCTCCACTTGAGGTGTGACAGGAATGCCGGGAAACCTTGACCAACGAAGCAGGGAATGAAACCCTTATCTCGAGGGAAAAGCGGGAAACTGGGCTCATCTTGAGTTTGCTGGAACTCTCGGTGTTCCTCTCGAGTGGAGAGGTGTATTTTGGGGAACTTCTTGGGTTGCTACAAGAGTGTGAAGGTACCCTTTGAGGTTCAAGAGGGAAGGTGTGACTTCCCTCGAGATGCCACAGTGGAAAAGTGCCTCCTATCGCCTGGAGGGGAGAGCCTCCTGGTTTTTCTCGAGTTGCCGCAGCTTCCTCATGAGTTATGATGGGGACCTCAGGGACCTGCTCGTGTTGCCTCAGGAAAGGTCAGACACCCTGCGAGGTGCGAGGGGCCTCTCGGGATTCTTCTCCAGTCAGAATCGCATCCTATGTCCTCGTCTGGAGCAGAGACTGGAAAGGAGATTTCCTCTCCAGGGATGACATGGTTCTTGGTGTAACTCTGGAGTCTCCACAGGGGTGTCAGGCCTCGTCTCAAGTGGAGATATGCACGTCAGTTTGCCTCCTGAAATGTAGCAGCAGTGTCAGTCTTCCTGGCATGATGACACACGGATCTGCGTCTTTCCCTCGAGGCTTTTCCACAGGGCTGTCCCACGTGTCACTGCTGTGTGAGTCGATCCTCGGTGTGACAGTTGAGAAATTGCAGGGAAATCAGTTTTCCCTGAAAAGGGCTGTGATACTTGGGGGTCTTTTGGAATGGTGGACGACCCCTGGAGTTCCGCTTGACTTGCCTGTGGAGAGCGCCTCCTCTTCAGATGGGACAGGACCACTGGGAATCCATTCCCGACGAAGCAGGGAAAGGAAGAATCATCTCGAGCGGAGGAGGGGAAAAGGGGCGCCTCATGATTGTGGTGGGACCCTCAGTGTTCCTTTCGAGTGGAGACGGATATGACTGGGAACTTCTTGAGTTGCTGCGAGGTTTTGAAGCACCTTTTCGAGGTTCAAGAGTGAAGGAGTGGTTTCTCTCGTGACAACACATCGGAAAAGTGCCTCATCTCGCCTGGAGTGGAGAACCTCCTCGTTTTTGATGACTTGCCTCAGGTACTTCTCGAGTTATGACGGAGACCTCAGGTAACGACACGCGTGGCTTCAGGAAAGGCCATTCTCCATGCAAGTGGCAAGGGACCTCTCGGGAATCCACTCCAGTCGGTGCCGGGACCTATGTCCTCTTCTGGAACAGAGGTCGGAACCTGAGGTTTCGTCTCCAGTGCTGGCACTGACTTTGGGGCTCCTCTGGAGTCTCCCCCGGGGAATCAGGCCTCGTCTGCCATGGAGCCCTGTATGTCCGGTTTGCTTCCAAGCTGTAGCAGCACTGTCAGGCTTCCCGTCGTGTTGACACTGGGGTCTGGGTCTTTCACTCCAGGCTTTCCGACAGGTCTGTCACACCTGCCACCGTGGTGTGAGTGAATACTCAGGGTGACATTCGAGGCAGTACAGGAAAATCAGGTTCCTCTGGAGAGGACTGAGACTATTGGGGGTCTTTTGGAATGGTGTCACTACTCCTGGAGTTCCTCTCAACTTTCCTGTTCAGAGTGCCTCCACGTGAGGTGTGACGGGAATGCCAGGAAACCTTGTCTGATGAAGCAGGGAATGAAACCCTTATCTCGAGGGAAAAGCGGGAAATGGGGCTCCTCTTGAATTTGCTGTAACCCTCGGTGTTCCTCTCGAGTGGAGAGGAGTATGTCGGGGAACTTCTTGAGTAACTAAAAGGGTGTGAAGTACCCCTTGGAGGTTCAAGAGGGAAGGTGTGACTTCCCTCGAGACGCCGCAGGGGAAAAGGGCCTCATCTCGCCTGGAGGGGAGAGCCTCCTGGTTTTTCTCGAGTTGCGGCAGGTTCCACTCGAGTTATGACAGGGAACTCAGAGACCTGCTCATGTGGCCTCAGGAAAGGCTAGACACAATGTGAGGTTCGAGGGGCCTCTCGGGATTCTTCTCCATTCGGTGCCGGGTCCTACGTCCTTGTCTGGAGCGGAGACCAGAATGGAGGTTTCCTCTCCAGCGCTGACATGGATTTGTGGTACCTCTGGAGACTCCACCAGGGTGTCAGGCCTCTTCTCCAGTGGAGACATGCAGGTCAGGTTGCCTCCTGAGCTGTAGCAGCAGTGTCAGTCTTCCCGGCGTGTTGACACAGGGATCTGTGTCTTTCCCTCGAGACTTTTCCACAGGACTTTCCCACTTGTCACCGTGGTGTGAGTTGATCCTCGGTGTGACAGTTGAGGCATTGCAGGGAAATCAGGTTCCTCTGTGGAGGGCTGTGATATTTGGGGTCTTTCGTAATGGTGGCAGGAACCCTGAATTCCTCTCGACTTGCCTGTGGAGAGTGCCTCCTCTTAAGATGGGACAGGTACACCGGCAATCCATTCTCGACGAAGCAGGGAAAGGAACAATCATCTCGAATGGAGGAGGGGGAAACGGGGCTCCTCATGAATGGTGGCGGGACCCTCGGTGTTCCTCTCGAGTGGAGACGGGTATGATGGGGAACTTCTTCAGTTGCTGCGAGCGTTTGAAGGAACTTTTCGAGGTTCAAGAGTGAAGGTGAGGTTTCTCTCATGACGCCACAGCGGAAAAGGGCCTCATCTGGCCTGGAGTGGAGGACCTCCTCGTTTTCCTCAACTTGCGGCAGGTTCCTCTCGAGTTACAAAGTGGACCTCAGGGATCGGCATGCGTGGCTTCAGGAAAGACCCTTCTCCATGCGAGTGGCAAGGGATTTTTCGGGAATCCACTCCAGTCGGTGCCGGGACCTATGTCCTCTTCTGGTCAAGAGGTCAGAACCTGAGGTTTCGTCTCCAGTGCTGGCACGGACTTTGGGGTTCCTCTGGAGTCTCCACAGCGGAATCAGGCCTCGTCTCGAATGGAGCTCTGCATGTCAGCATTGCTTCCGAGCTGTAGCAGCAGTGTCAGTCTTCCCGTCCAGTTCACACAGGGATCTCGGTCTTTCACTCAAGGCTTTCCCTCAGGGCTGTCACACGTGCCACCGTGGTGTGAGTCGATCCTCGGTGTGATAGTTGAGGCAGTGCAGGGAAATCAGGTTCCTCTGGAGAGGGTTGTGATTTTGGGGGTGTTTTGTAATGGTGGAACTAACCCTGGATTTCCTCTCCATTTGCCTGTGGATAGCGCCTTCTCTTAAGATGGAACAGGAACACTGGGAATCCATTCCCGACGAAGCAGGGAAAGGAAAAATCATCTCGAGCGGAGGAGGGGGAAACGGGGCTCCTCTTGAATGTTGGTGGGACCCTCGGTGTTCCTCTCGAGTGGAGATGGGTATGACGGGGAACTTCTTGAGTTGCTGAGAGGGTTTGAAGGAACTTTTCGAGGTTCAGAAGGGAAGGTGTGGTTTCTCCCGTGACACCGTGGAGGAAAAGGGCCTCATCTCGCCTGGAGTGGAGGACCTCCTCGTTTTTCACGACTTGCGGCAGGTTCCTCTCGAGTTATGACGACGACCACACGGACCGGCACACGTGTCCTCAGGAAAGGCCATTCTCCATGCGAGTGGCGAGGGACCTCTTGGGAATCCACTCCAGTCGATGCCGGGACCTATGTCATCTTCTGGAGCAGATGGCGGAACCTGAGGTTTCGGCTCCAGTGCTGGCACGGAATTTGGGGTTCCTCTGAAGTCTCCACAGCAGAATCAGGCCTCGTCTCGAATGGAGGACTGCATGTCCGCTTTGCTTCCGAGCTGTAACAGCAGTGTCAGGCTTCCCCACGCGTTGACACAGGGATCTGGGTCTTTCACTCGAGGCTTTCCCACAGGGCTGTGCCACTGTGGTGTGAGTCGATACTCTTGGTGACATTCGAGGAAGTACAGGGAAATCAGGTTCCTCTAGAGTGGACTGAGACTTTTGGGGGTCTTTTGAAATGCTGGCACTACACCTGGAGTTCCTCTCGACTTACTTGTTGAGAGCGCCTCCACTTGAGATGTGGCGGGAATGACGGGACACCTTGACTGACGAAGCAGGAAATGAAACCCTTATCTCGAGAGAAAAGCGGGAAACGGGACTGAGCTTGAGTTTGCTGGAACCCTTGGTGTTTCTCTCGAGTGGAGAACATTATGTCAGGGAACTTCTTGAGTTGCTACATGGGTGAGAATTTCCCTTTGGAGGTTCAAGAGGTAAGGTGTTATTTCCCTGGAGACGACGCAGCGGAAAAGGTCCTCCTCTCGCCTGGAGGGGAGAGCCTCCTGGTTTTTCTTGAGTGGCGGCAGGTTCCTCTCGAGTTATGATGGGGACCTCAGGGACCTTCTCGTGTGGCTTCAGGTAAGGCCAGACACCATGCGAGGTGTGAGGGGCGTCTCGGGATTCTTCTCCAGTCGGTGCCGGGTCCTAATTCTTCTTCTGGACCGGAGACCGGAAAGGAGGTTTCTTCTCCAGGGCTGACATGGATCTTGGGGTTCCTCTGGAGTCTCCACAGGGGTTTCAGGCCTCGTCTCGTGTGGAGACATGCACGTCAATTTGCCTCCTGAGCTGCAGCAGCAGTGTCAGTCTTCCCGGCCAGTTGACACAGGGATCTTTGTCTTTACCTCGAGGCATTTCCACAGGGATGTCACACGTGTAACCGTGGTGTGAGTCAATCCTCGGTGTGGCAGCTGAGGCAGTGCAGGGAAATCAGGTTCCTCTTGAGAGCGCTGTGATATTTGGTGGTGTTTTGGAATGGTGGCACTATCCCTGCAGTTCCTCTCGAGTTGACTGTGGAAAGCGCCTCCTCTTAAGATGGGACAGGAACACCGGGAATCCATTCCCGACGAAGCAGGGAAATGAACAATCATCTTGAGCGGAGGAGGGGCAAACAGGGCTCCTCTTGAGTGGTGCCGGCACACTTGGTGTTCGTCTCGATTGGTGACGGGTTTGACGGGGAACTTTTTGAGTTGCTGCAAGGGTTTGAAGGAGATTTTCGAAGCTCAAGAGGGACGGTGTGGTTTCTCTCGTGATGCCGCAGTGGAAAAGGGCCTCATGTCTCCTGGAGTGGAGGACCTCCTCATTTTTATAGATTTGCCTCAGGTTCCTCTGGAGTTACGACGGGGACCTCAGGAACTGGCACGCAGAAAGGCCCTTGTCCATGCGAGTGGCGAGGGACTTCTCGGGAATCCACTTCAGTCGGTGCCTGGACCTATGTCCTCTTCTGGAGCAGAGGTCGGATCCTGATGTGTCCTCTCCAGTGGTGGCACGGACATTGGTGTTACTCTGGAGTCTCCACAGAATAATAAGGCCTCGTCTCGAGTGGAGCCCTGCATGTCCACTTTGCTTCCGACCTGTTGCAGCGGTGTCAGCTTTCCCATCGAGTTGACACAGGGATCTGGGTCTTTCACTAAAGGCTTTCCCACAGGGCTGTCACACGTGCCACCGTGGTGTGAGTCGATCCTCGGTGTGACAGTTGAGGCAGTGCAGGGAAATCAGGTTCCTCTGGAGAGGGTTGTGATTTTGGGGGTGTTTTGTAATGGTGGAACTAACCCTGGATTTCCTCTCCACTTGCCTGTGGAGAGCGCCTCCTCTTAAGATGGGACAGGAACACCGGGAATCCATTCTCGACGAAGCAGGGAAAGGAACAATCATCTCGATTAGAGGAGGAGGAAACGGGGCTCCTCTTGAAAGGTGTTGGAACCCTCGGTGTTCCTCTCGAGTGGAGACGGATATGACGGGGAACTTCTTGAGTTGCTGCGAAGGTTTGAAGGACCTTTTCGAGGTTAAAGAGGGAAGGTGTGGTTTTTCTTGTGATGCCACAGAGGAAAAGGGCCTCATCTAGCCTGGAGTGTAGAACCTCTTCGTTTTGCACGACTTGCGGCAGGTTCCTCTCCAGTTATGAGGGCGACCTCACGGACTGGTACACGTGGCCACAGGAAAGGCCATTCTCCATGGGAGTGGAGAAGGACCTCTCGGGAATCCACTCCATTCGGTGACTGGACCTATGACCTCTTCTGGAGCAGAGATCGGAACCTGAGATTTTTCTCCAGTGCTGGCACGGACTTTGGGGTTCCTTTGGAGTCTCCACAGGGGAATCAGGCTTCGTCTCGAATGGAGCCCTGCATGTCCGCTTAGCTTCTGAGCTTTAGCAACAGTGTCAGGCTTCCCATCCAGTTGACACAGGGATCTGGGTCTTTCACTCAAGGCTTTCCCACAGGGATGTCACACTTGCCACAGTGGTGTGAGTCGATACTCAGGGTGACATTCGAGGCAGTCCAGGGAAATCAGGTTCCTCTGGAGTGGACTGAGACTTTTGGGGGTCTTTGGAATGGTGGCACGAATTCTGGAGTTCCTCTCGACTTTCCTGTTGAGAGCGCCTCCACTTGAGTTGTGACAGTAATGCTGGGACACCTTGACCGACGAAGTAGTGAATGAAACTCTTATTTCTAGGGAAAAGTGAAAAACGGGCCTCCTCTTGAGTTTGCTGGAACCCACGGTGTTCCTCTCGAGTGGAGAGGGGTATGTCGGGGAACTTCTTGAGTTGCTACAAGGGTGTGAAGGACCCCTTGGAGTTCAAGGGGGAAGGTGTGATTTCTCAGGAGACGCCGCAGCGGAAAAGGGCCACATCTCGCCTGGAAGGGCGAGCCTCCGGGTTTTTCTCAAGTTGAGGCAGGTTCCTCTCGAGTTACAATGGCGACCTCAGGGACCTGCTCGTGTGGCCTCAGGAAAGGCCAGACACCATGCGAGGTGCGAGGGGCTCTTGGGATTCTTCTCCAGTTAGTGCCGGGTCCTATGTTCTCGTCTGGATTGGAGACCGGAAAGGAGGTTTCCTCTCCAGGGCTGACATGGATCTTGGGGTTCCTCTGGAGATTCCACAGGGGTGTCAGGCCTCGTCTCGAGTGGAGACATGTACGTCAGTTTGCCTCCTGAGCTGAGGCAGCGGTGTCTGTCTTCCTGGCCTATTGACACAGGGTTGTGTGTCTTTCCCTCGAGGCTTTTCCACAGGGCTGTCCCACGTTTCACCGGTGGTGTGAGTCGATCCTCGGTACGACAGTTGAGACAGTACAGGGAAATCAGTTTCCTCTGGAGAGGGCTGTACTATTTGGGGGTCTTTTGGAATGGTGGCACCACCCCTGCAGTTCCTCTCGACTTCCCCGTGAAGAGCGCCTCCTCTTCATATGGGACAGGAACACCGGGAAAACATTCCCGAAGAAGCAGGGAAGGGAACAGTCCTCTCCAGTGGAGGAGGGGAAACCGGGGCTCCTCTTGAATGATGGCGGGTCCCTCGGAGTTCCTCTCGAGTTGAGACTGGTATGACAGGGAAATTCTTAAGTTGCTGCGAGGGTTTGAAGGAACTTTTCGAGGTTCAAGAGGGAAGGTGTGGTTTCTCTCGTGTCGCTGATGTGGAAAACAGTATCATCTCACCTGGGATGGAGGACCTCCTCGTTTCTCTCGACTTTCCACAAATTCCTCTCGAGTTTCGATGGGGACCTCAGGGACTGGCACGAGTGGCCTCAGGAAAGGGCCTTAGCCAAGCAAGTGGCGAGGGACCTCTCTGGAATCCACTCCATTCTGTGCCGGGTCCTATGTCCTCTTTTGAAGAGGAAGTCGGAACCTGAGGTTTCATCTCCGGTGTTGGCACAGACATTGGGGTTCCTCTGTAGTCACAGGGGAATCAAGCCTCGTCTCGAATGGAGCCCTGCATTTTCGCTTTGCTTCTGAGCTGTAGCAGCAGTGTCAGTCTTCCTGTCGAGTTGACACAGGGATCTGGTGCTTTCACTCGAGGCTTTCCCACAGGGCTGTCCCACGTGCCAACGTGGTGTGAGTCGATCCTCAGGGTGACATTCGAGGAAGTACAGGGAAATCAGGTTCCTGTGGAGTGGATTGAGACTTTTGGGGGTCTTTTGGAATGGTGGCACTACACCTGGAGTTCCTCTCGTCTTTCCCTTTGACAGCGCCTCCACTTGAGTTGTGACAGGGATCCCCGGAAACCTTGACCGATGAAGCAGGGAATGAAATCCTTATCTTGAGGGAAAAGCGTGAAACGGGGTTCCTCTTGAGTTTCCGGAACTCTCGGTGTTCCTCTCGAGTGGAGAGGTGTATGTTGGGGAACTTCTTGAGTTGCTACAAGGGTGTGAAGGACCCCTTGGAGGTTCAAGATGGAAGGTGTGATTTCCCTGGAAATGCCACAGCAGAAAAGGGCCTCATCTCACCTGGAGGGGAGAGCCTCCTGGTTTTTCTTGAGTGGCGGCAGGTTACTCTCGAGTTTCGAAGGGGACCTGAGGGACCTTCTCGTGTGGCCTCAGGACAGGCCAGACAACATGCGAGGTACGAGGGGCCTCTCGGGATTCTTCTCCAGTCGTTGCCGGGTCCTAAGTCTTCATCTGCAGTGGAGACCGGAAAGGAAGTTTCCTCTCCATGGCTGACATGGATCTTGGGGTTCCTCTGGAGTCTCCACAGGGGTGTCAGGCCACGTCTCGAGTGGAGACCTGAACGTCAGTTTGCCTCATGAGCTGTAGCAGCAGTGTCAGACTTTCCGGCGTGTTGACACAGGGATCTGTGTCTTTCCCTCGAGGCTTTTCCACAGGGCTGTGCCACGTGTCACCATGGTGAGAGTCGATCCTCAGTGTTTTAGTTGAGGCAGTGCATGGAAATCAGGTTCCTCTGGAGAGGGCTGTGATATTTGCGGTTCTTTTGGAATGGTGGCAAGACCCCTGGAGTTCCTCTTGACTATCCTGTGGAGAGCGCCTCCTCTTGAGATGGGATGGGAACACCAGAAATCCATTTCCGACGAAGCAGGGAAAGGAACAATCATCTGGAGCGAGGAGGGGGAAACGGGGCTCGTTTTGAGCTCTCGTGGGACCCTCGGTGTTCCTCTCGACTGGAGAAAGGTATGTCGGGGAACTTCTTGAGTTTCTACAAGGGTGTGAAGGACCACTTGGAGGTTCAAGAGGGAAGGTGTGATATCTCTGGAGATGCCGCAGTGGAAAAGGGATGGAGGGGAGAGCCTCCTGGTTTTCCTCGAGTTGCGGCAGTTTCCTCTCGAGTCACGAGGGGACCTCAGGGATCTGCTCGTGTGGCCTTAGGAAAGGCCAGACTCCGTGGAAGTTGCGAGGTGCCTCTCGGGAGTCCTCTCCAGTCATTGCCGGGTCCTAAGTCCTCGACTGAAGGTGAGGCCGAAACCTGAGGTTTCCTCTCCAGGGCTGATATGGATCTTGGGGTTCCTCTGGAGTCTCGAAAGGGGAGTCAGGCCTCGTTTCGAGTGGAGTCATGAACATCTGCTTTCCTTCCGAGTTGTAGCAGCAGTGTCAGGCTTCCCGTCGAGTTGACACAGGGATCTGGGTTTTCTCTCGAGGCTTCCCAAAGGCTGTCACATGTGCCACCGTGAGTCGATACACTGGGTGACATTTGAGGCAGTACAGGGATATCAGGTTCCTCTGGAGTGGACTGAGCCTTTTGGGGGTCTTTTGAAAAGGTTGCACTACACCGGGAGTTCCTCTCGACTTTCCTATTGAGAGCACCTCCACTTGAGTTGTGACGGGAATGCCAGGAAACCTTTACTGACGAAGCAGGAATGAAACCCTTATCTCGAGGGAAAAGGGGGAAATGGAACTTCTCTTCAGTTTGGTGGAATCCTCGGAGTTCCTCTTGAGTGGAGAAGTGTATGTCAGGAAACTTCTTAAGTTGCTACAAGGGTGTGAAAGACCCCTTCTAGATTCAGGAAGGAAGGTGTGATTTCCCTCGAGAAGCAGCAGTGGAAAAGGGCCTCATCTCGCCTGAAGGGGAGAGCCTCATGGTTTTTCTCGAGTTGTGGCAGGTTCCTCTCAAATTAGGACGGGGAACTCAGGGACCTGCTCGTGTGGCCTCAGGAAAGGCCATACACCATGCAAGTTGCGAGGGGCCTCTCAGGATTCTTTTCCAGTCGGTGCCGGGTCCTATGTCCTTGTCTGGAACGCAGACTGGAAATGAGGTTTCAGCTCCAGGGCTTACATTGATCTTGGGATTCCTCTGGAGTCTCCAGAGGGGTGTCAGGCCTCATCTCGAGTGGAGACATGCCCGTCTGTTTGCCTCCTGAGCTGTCGCAGCAGTGTCAGTCTTCCTGGCGTGTTGAAACAGGGATCTGTGTCTTTCCCTCGAGGCTTTTGCACAGGGCTGTCACACGAGTCACCGTGGTGTGAGTCGATCCTCGGTGTGTGAGTTGAGGCAGGGCAGGGAAATTAGGTTCCTCTGGAGAGGGCTGTGATATTTGGGGGTCTTTTGGAATGGTGGCACGACCACTGGAGTTCCACTAGACTTTCCTGTGGAGCGTGCCTCCTCTTGAGATGGGATGGGAACACCGGGAATCCATTTCCGACGAAGCAGGGAAAGGATCAATCATCTCAAGCGAAGAGGGGGCAACTGGGCTCCTCTTGAGTGGTGGCGGGACCCTCGGTGTTCCTCTCATGGGGAGACAGGTATGTCGAGATCTTCTTGAGTTCCTGCAAGGGTTTGAAGAACATTTTTGTGGTTCAAGAGGGAAAGTGTGATTTCCCTGGAGATGCAGCAGCAGAAAAGGGCCTCATCTCGCCTGGAGGGGAGAACCTCCAGGTTTTTCTCAAATTGCAGCCGATTTCTCTCGAGTTACAACGGAGAGGTCAGGGAATCGCTCCTGTGGCCACAGGAAAGTGCAGTCTCCATGCGAATGGTGAGGGACCTCTTGGGAGTCCACTCCAGTTGGTGCCAGGTCCTGTGTCTTCTTCTGGAGCCGAGGTCGGCACCTGAGGTTTCCTCTGCAGTGCTGGCATGGATCTTGGTGGTCCTCTGGAGTCTCCACAGGGGAGTCAGGCCTCATCTCGAATGGAGCCCTGCATGTCCGGTCTGCTTCCGATCTTTAGCAGCAGTGACAGGCTTCCCGTCGAGTTGACAAAGGATCTGGGGATTTCCCTCGAGGCTTTCCCACAGGGCTGTCACAGGTGCCATCGTGGTGTGAGCCGATACTCAGGGTGACATTTGAGGCAGAACTGGGAAATCAGGTTCCTCTGGAGTGGACTGAGACTTTTTGGATCTTTTGGAATGGTGGAACTTCACCTGGAGTTCCTCTCGACTTTCCTGCTGAGGGCGCCTCCACTTGAGGTGTGACAGGAATGCCAGGAAACCTTTACCTACGAAGCAGGGAGTGAAAACCTAATCTCGAGGGGAAAATGGGAAACGGGGCTCCTCTTTAGTTTGGTGGAACGCTCAGGGTTCCTCTCGAGTGGAAAGGGCTATGTCGGGGAACTTCTTGAGTTGCTACAAGAGTGTGAACGACCCCTTCAAGGTTCAAGAGGGAAGGTGTGATTTCCCTTGAGACGCAGCAGAGGAAAAGGGCCTCATCTCGCCTGGAGGGGAGGGCCTCCTGGTTTTTCTTGAGCTGTGGCAGGTTCCTCTCGAATTATGACGGGGACCTCAGGGACCTTCTTGTGTGGCCTCAGGAAGGCCAGACACCATGCGAGGTGCGAGGTGCCTCTCGGGATTATTCTCCAGTCATTCCTGGGACCTAAGTCCTCGTCTGGAGCACCGGCCGGAAATGAGATTCCGTCTCCAGGGCTGACATGGATTTTAGGGTTCCTCTGGCGTCTCCACAGGGCATTCAGGCCTCGTCTCGAGTGGAGAAATGCCCGTCAGTTTTCCTCCTGAGATGTAGCAGCAGTGTCAGTTTTCCCGGCGTGTTGAAACAGGGATCTGTGTCTTTTCCTCGAGGCTTTTCCACAGGGCTGTCCCACGAGTCACTGTGGTATGAGTCAATCCTCGGTGTGTGAGTTGAGGCAGGGCAGGGAAATTAGGTTCCTCTGGAGAGGGCTGTGATACTTGGGGGTCTTTTGGAATGGTGGCACGACCACTGGAGTTCCTCTAGACTTTCCTGTGGAGCATGCCTCCTCTTGAGATGGGATGGGAACACCGGGAATTCATTTCCGACGAAGCAGGGAAAGGATCAATCATCTCGAGCGAAGAGGGGGCAACTGGGCTCCTCTTGAGTGGTGGCGAGACCCTCGTTGTTCCTCTCATGGGGAGTCAAGTATGTCGAGATCTTCTTGAGATCCTGCAAGGGTTTGAAGAACATTTTTGTGGTTCAAGAGGGAAAGTGTGATTTCCCTGGAGACGTCACAGCAGAAAAGGGCCTCAACTCGCCTGGAGTGGAGAACCTCCTGTTTTTTCTCAAATTGCGGCCGGTTTCTCTCGAGTTACAACGGAGAGGTCAGGGAAACGCTCCTGTGGCCACAGGAAAGGCCAGTCTTAGGCGAGTGGCAAGGGGCCTCTTGGAGTGCTCTCCCATCGGTTCCAGGTCCTAAGTCCTCGACTCAAACTGAGGCCAGAACCTGAGCTTTCCTCTCCAGGGCTGATATGGACCTTGGGGTTCCTCTTGAGTCTCCACCGGGGAGTCAGGCCTCGTCTCGAGTGGAGTCATGCACGTCCACTTTCCTTCCGAGCTGTAGCAGCAGTGTCTGGCTTCCCGTCAAGTTGACACAGGGATCTGGAGCTTTCCGTCGAGGCTTTCCCACAGGGCTGTCAAACGTGCCACCATGGTAAGAGTCGATACTCAGTGTGACATTCGAGGCAGAACAGGGAAATCAGGTTCCTCTGGAGTGGACTGAGACTTTTGGGGGTCTTTTGAAATGGTGCCACTACACCTGGAGTTCCTCTTGACTTTCCTGTGGAGCGTGCCTCCTCTTCAGATGGGATGGGAACATGGGGAATCCATTTCCAATGAAGCAGGGAAAGGAATTATCATCTCGAACGAAGAGGGGGAAACGGGGCTCCTCTTGAGTTGTGTGGGACCCTCGCTGTTCCTCTCGTGCAGAGACAGGTATGTTGAGACCTTCTTGAGTTGCTACAAGGGTGTGAATAACATTTTTGTAGTTCAAGATGGAAAGTGTGATTTCCCTGGAGAGCCTCAGTGGAAAAGGGCATCTCGCCTGGAGGGGAGAACCTCCTGGTTTTTCTCAAAATGTGGCCGGTTTCTCTTGAGATATGACAGGGACATCAGGGAACCACTCCTGTGGCCACAGGAACGACCAGTCTCCATGCGAGTAGCGAGGGACATCTTGGGAGTCCACGCCAGTCGGTGCAGGGTCCTGTGTCCTCTTCTGGAGCCGAGGTCGGAACCTGAGGTTTCCTCTGCAGTGCTCGCATGGATCTTGGGGGTCCTCTGGAGTCTCCACAGCGGAGTCAGGCCTCGTCTCGAATGGAGTCTAAAATGTCCGTTTTGCTTCTGAGCTGTATCAGCAGTGTGAGGTCTCCTGTCGAGTTGACACTGGTATCTCTGGCTTTACCTCGAGGCTTTCCACAGGGCTGTCACACGTGCACCGTGGTGTGAGTCGATACTAAGGGTGACATTCAAGGCAGTACAGGGAAATCAGGTTCCTGTGGAGTGGACTGAGCCTTTTGGGGGTCTTTTGGAATGATGGAATACACCTGGAATTCCTCTCGACTTTCCTGTTGAAAGCACCTCCACTTGAGGTGTGACAGGAATGCCAGGAAACCATTACTGATGAAGCAGGGAATGAAACCCTTATCTCGATGGAAAAGGGGAACGGCGCTCCTCTTGAGTTCGGTGGAACCCTCGGTGTTCCTCTTGAGTGGAGAGGGGTATGTCGGGGAACTTCTTGAGTTGCTACAACGGTGTGAAGGACCCCTTCGAGGTTCAAGAGGGAAGGTGTCTTTTCCCTCCAGACGCAGCAGTGGAAAAGGGCCTCATCTCGCCTGGAGGGGAGAGCCTCATGGTTTTCCTCGAGTTGTGGCAGTTTACTCTCGAGGCACGAAGGGGACCTCAGGGACCAGCTCGTGTGGCCTCAGGAAAGGCCAGACAGCTTGCGAGTTGCGAGAGGCCACTTGGGATTCTTCTCCAGTCGGTGCCGGGTCCTAAGTCCTCGTCTGGAATGCAGACCGCAAATGAGGTTCCGTCTCCAGGGCTGACATGGATTTAGGGGGTCCTCTGGAGTCTCCACAGGGGTGTCAGGCCTCGCCTTGGGTGGAGACATGAACGTCAGTTTGCCTCCTGAGCTGTAGCAGCAGTGTCAGTCTGCCCAGCGTGTTGACACAGGGATCTGTGTCTTTCCCTCGAGGCTCTTCCACGGGCTGTTGAACGTGTCAACGTGGTGTGGTAGATACTCGGTGTGACAGTTGAGGCAGTGCATGGAAATCAGGTTCCTCTGGAGAGGGCTGTGATAATTGGGGGTCTTTTGGAATGGTGGCATGACCCCTGGAGTTCCTAACGACTTTCTTGTGGAGAGCACCTCCTCTTGAGATGGGCTGGGAACACGGAGAATCCATTCCTGATGAAGCAGGGAAAGGAACAATCATCTCGAGCGGAGGAGGGGGAAACGGGGCTCCTCTTGAGTTTTGGCAGGACCCTCGGTATTCCTCTCATGTGGAGACGAGTATGTCGAGATCTTCTTGAGTTGCTACAAGGGTGTGAAGAACATTTTTGTCGTTCAAGAGGGTTAGTGTGATTTCCCTGGAGATGCCGCAGCAGAAAAGGACCTCAATCGCCTGGAGGGGAGAACCTCCTGGATTTTCTCAAATTGAGGTCGGTTTCTCTCGAGTTAGGACGGGGACCTCAGGGACCCGATCCTGTGGCCTCAGGAAAGGCCAGACACCGTGGGAGTTGCGAGGTGCCTCTCGGGAGTCCTCTCCAGTCATTGCCGGGTCCTAAGTCCTGGAATGAAGTTGAGACCCGAACCTGAGGTTTCCTCTCCAGGGCTGATATGGATCGTGGGGTTCCTCTGGAGTCTCCACAGGGATGTCAGGCCTCGTCTCGAGTGGAGTCATGCACATCTGCTTTCCTTCCAAGCTCTAGCAGCAGTGTCAGGCTTCCCGTCGAGCTGACACAGAGATCTGGGGGTTTCCCTCCAGGCTTTCCCAAAGGGCTGTCACACGTGCCACCATGAGTCGATACTCTGGGTGACATTTGAGGCAGTACAGGGAAATCAGGTTCCTCTAGAGTGGTTTGAGACTTTTGGGGGTCTTTTGAAATGGTGGCACTACTCCTGGAGTTCCTCTCGACTTTCCTTTTGAGAGCGCCTCCACTTGAGGTATGACAGGAATGCCGGGAAACCTTGACCGACGAAGCAGGGAATGGAACCCTATCTGTAGGGAAAAGCGGGAAACTGGGCTCCTCTTGAGTTTGGTGGAACCCTCGGAGTTCCTCGCGAGTGGAGAGGGATATGTCGGGGAACTTCTTGAGTTGCTACAAGGGTGTGAAGGACACCTTCGAGATTCAAGAGGGAAGGTGTGATTTCCCTCGAGACGCAGCAGAGGAAAAGGGCCTCATCTCCCCTGGAGGGGAGAACCTCCTGGTTTTTCTCGATTTGTGGCAGGTTCATCTCGAGATACGACGGGGACCTCAGGGACCTGCTCGTGTGGCCTCAGGAAAGGCCAGACACCATGCGAGGTGCGAGGGGCCTCTCGGGATTCTTCTCCAGTCGGTGACGGGTCCTAAATCCTTGTCTGGAACGCAGACCGGAAATGAGGTTTCCTCCTCAGGGCTGACATGGATCTTGGTGTTCCTCTGGTGTCTCCAGAGGGGTGTCAGGCCTCGTCTCGAGTGGAGACATGCCCGTCTGTTTGCCTCCTGAGCTGTAGCAGCAGTGTCATTCTTCCCGGCGTGTTGACAGAGGGATCTGTGTCTTTCCCTCGAGGCTTTTCCACAGGGCTGTCACACGTGTCACCGTGGTGTGAGTGGATTTCGGTGTGACATTTGAGACGGTGTAGGGAAATCAGGTTCCTCTGGAGAGGGCTTTGATATTTGGGGGTCTTTTGAAATGGTGGCATGACCCCTGGAGTTCCTCTCAACATTCCTGAGGAGAGCACCTCATCTTGAGATGGGATGTGAACACCGGGAATCCATTTCCGACGAAGCAGGAAAAGGAACAATCATCTCGAGAGAAGAGGTGGTAACGGGGCTGCTCTTGAATTGTGGCAGCACCCTCGGTATTCCTTTCGTGTTGAGACGGGTATGTCAAGATCTTGTTGAGTCGCTGCAAGGGTGTGATGAACATTTTTGTGGTTCAAGAGGGAAAGTGTGATTTCCCTGTAGATGCCACAGAGAAAAAGGGCCTCCTCTGGCCTGGAGTGGAGAACCTCCTGGTTTTTCTCAAATTGCGGCCGGTTTCTTTTGAGTTATGAGGGGGGCCTCAGGGAACCGCTCCTGTGGCCACAGGAAAGGGCAGTCTCCATGCGAGTGGCGAGGGATGTCTTGGGAGTCCACTCCAGTCGGTGCCAGGTCCTGTGTCTTCTTCTGGAACCTAGGTCGGAACCTGAGGTTTCCTCTGCAGTGCTGGCATGGATCTTGGTGGTCCTCTGGAGTCTCCACAGGGGATTCAGGCCTCATCCTGAATGGAGCCCTGCATGTCCGCTTTGCTTTCGAGCTGTAGCAGCAGTGTCAGTCTTCCTGTCGAGTTGACACAGGGATCTGGGGATTTCCCTCGAGGCTTTCCCACAGGGCTGTCACACATGCCACCGTGGTGTGAACCGATACTCAGGGTGACATTCGAGGCAGT
Source organism: Kobus ellipsiprymnus (assembly GCA_006410655.1). Taxonomy (NCBI): domain Eukaryota; kingdom Metazoa; phylum Chordata; class Mammalia; order Artiodactyla; family Bovidae; genus Kobus; species Kobus ellipsiprymnus. The sequence continues at coordinate 547,380 of SJYR01001021.1, forward strand.
ACAGGGAAATAAGGTTCCTCTGCAGTGGACTGAGACTTTTTGGGTGTTTGGAATTGTGGCACTTCACCTGGAGTTCATCTTGACTTTCCTGTTGAGATCGCCTCCACTTGAGGTGTGACAGGAATGCAGGGAAACCTTTAACGAGGAAGCAGGGAATGAAACCCTCATCTCCAGGGAAAAGGGGGAAACGGGGCTCCTTTTAAGTTTGGTGGAACCCTCGGAGTTCCTCTCGAGTGGAGAGGGGTAATTCGGGGAACATCTTGAGTTACTACAAGGGTGTGAAGGACCTCTTCGAGGTTCAAGAGGGAGGTGTGATTTCCCTTGAAACGCAGCAGCGTAAAAGGGCTTCATCTCGCCTGGAGGGGAGAGCCTCCTGGTTTTTCTCAAGTTGTGGCAGGTTCCTCTCGAGTTACGATGGGGACCTCATGGACCTTCTTGTGTGGCCTCAGGAAAGGCCAGACAGCATGCGAGGTGCGAGGGGCACTCGGGATTCTTCTTCAGTCAGTGCCGGGTCCTAAATCCTCATCTGGAGCGGAGACCGAAAATGAGGTTTCCTCTAAAGGGCTGACATGGATTTTGAGGTTCCTCTGGTGTCTCCACAGGGGAGTCAGGCCTCGTCTCGAGTGGACACATACACGTCAGTTGTCCTCCTGACCTGTAGCAGCAGTGTCAGTTTTCCCGGTGTTTGAAACAGGGATCTGTGTCTTTCCCTCGAGGCTTTTCCACAGGGCTGTCACACGTGTCACCGTGGTGTGAGTCAATCCTCGGTGTGCGAGATGAGGCAGTGCAGGGAAATCAGGTTCCTCTGGAGAGGGCTGTGATATTTGGGGGGCTTTTGAAATGGTGGCATGAGCCCTGGAGTTCCTCTAGACTTTCCTGTGGAGAGCGCCTCCTCTTGAGGTGGGATGGGAACACCGGGAATCCATTTCCGACGAAGCAGGGAAAGGATCAATCATCTCGAGCGAAGAGGGGGTAACGGGGCTCCTCGTGAGTTGTGGCGGGACCCTCGGTGTTCCTCTCATGGGGAGACAGGTATGTCGAGATCTTCTTGAGTTCCTGCAAGGGTTTGAAGAACATTTTTGTGGTTCAAGAGGGAAAGTGTGATTTCCCTGGAGACGCCACAGCAGAAAAGTGCCTCATCTCGCCTGGAAAGGAGAACCTCCTGTTTTTACTCAAATTGCGGCCAGTTTTTCTCGAGTTACGACACAGAGGTCAGGGAAACGCTCTTGTGGCCACAGGAAAGGCCAGTCCTAGGCGAGTGGTGAGGGGCCTCTCGGGAGTACTCTCCAGTCGGTGCCAGGTCCTAAGTCCTCGACTCAAACTGAGGCCGGAACCTGAGCTTTCCTCTCCAGGGCTGATATGGACCTTGGGGTTCCTCTGGAGTCACCAACAGGGAGTCCAGCCTCATCTCGAGTGGAGTCATGCTCGTCCGCTTTCCTTCCGAGCTGTAGCAGCAGTGTCTGGCTTCCCGTCGAGTTGACACAGGGATCTGGGGCTTTCCCTCGAGGATTTCCCACAGGGCTGTCACACGTGCCACCGTGGTGAGAGTCGATACTCAGTGTGACATTCGAGGCAGAACAGGGAAATCAGGTTCCTCTGGAGTGGAATGAGACATTTAGGGGTCTTTTGGAATGCTGGCACGACCCCTGGATTTCCTCTCTACTTTCCTGTTGAGAACGCTTCTACTTGAGATACGACGGGAATGTCAGGTTTCCTTTACCAACGAAGTAGGGAAAGCAACCTCCATCTCGAGGGAAAAAGGGGAAACGGGGCTCCTCCTGAATTTGGGGAAACCTCGGTGTTCCTCTCGAGTGGAGAGGGGTATGTCGGGGAACTTCTTGATTGCTAAAACGGTGTGAAGGTTCCCTTTGAGGTTCAAGAGGGAAGGTGTGATCTTCTTCGAGACGCCACAGCGGAAAAGGGCCTCTCTTGCCTGGAGGGGAGAGCCTTCTAGTTATTTCGAGTTGCAGCAGGTTCCTCTCGAGTTATGACAGGGACTTCAGGGACCCTCTCATGTGGCCTCAGGAAAGGCCAGTCTCCATGCGAGTTGCGAGGAGCCTCTCCGGAATCCTTTCCAGTCGGTGTTGGGTCCAAAGTCCACATCTGGAGCCGAGGCCAGAACCTGAGGATTCATATCCAGTGCTAGCATGGATCTGGGGTTCCTCTGGAGTCTCTCCTGGGGATTCAGGCCTCATCTCGAGTGGAGACATGCACGTCCGGTTTCCTCCCGAGCTGTAGCAGCAGTGTCAGGCTTCCCGTCGAGTTGACACAGGTCCTGGGGCTTTCCCTCGAGGCTTTCCCACAGGGCTGTCACACGTGCCACCGTGGTGTGAGTCGATACTCGGGGGGACATATGAGGCAGTTCAGGGAAATCAGGTTCATCTGGAGTGGAATTAGACATTTGGGGGTCTTTTGAATTGGTGGCACGACCCCTGCAGTTCCTCTCGACTTGCCTGTGCAGTGCGCCTCCTATTAAGATGGGACAGGAACACCGGGAATCCATTCCCGATGAAGCAGGAAAAGGAACAATCATCTCGAGCGGAGGAGGGGGAAACGGGGCTCCTCTTGAGTATCGCGGGACCCTCGGTGTTCCTATCGTGTGGAGACGGGTATGTCGAGATCTTCTTGAGTTGCTACAAGGGTGTGAAGAACATTTTTGTGGTTCCAGAGGGAAAGTGTGATTTCCCTGTAGACGCCGCAGTGGAAAAGGGCATCATCCGCCTGGAGGGGAGAACCTCCTGGATTTTCTCGAATTGTGGTCGGTTTCTCTCGAGTTAGGACGGGGACCTCAGGGACCCGAGCCGGTTGCCTCAGGAAAAGCCAGACACCGTGGGAGTTGCCAGGTGCCTCTCGGGAGTCCTCTCCAGTCATTGACGGGTCCTAAGTCCTCAAATGAAGGTGAGGCCGGAACCTGAGATTTCCTCTCCCAAGGCTGATATGGATCTTGGGGTTCCTCTGGAGTCTCCACAGGGGAGTCAGGCCTCGCTTCAAGTGGAGTCGTGCATGTCTGCTTTCCTTCCGAGCAGTAGCAGCAGTGTGAGGCTTCCCGTCGAGTTGACACAGGGATCTGGGGGTTTCCCTCGAAGCTTTCCCAAAGGGCTGTCACACATGCCACCGCGAGTCGATACTCTGGGTGACATTTGAGGCAGTACAGGGAAATCAGGTTCCTCTAGAGTGGACTGAGACTTTTGGTGATCTTTTGAAATGGTGGCACTACTCCTGGAGTTCCTCTCGACTTTCCTTTTGAGAGCGCCTCCACATGAGGTGTCACGGGAATGCCAGGAAACCTTGACTGACGAAGTAGGGAATGAAACCTTTATCTCGCAGGAAAAGCGGGAAACGGGGTTCCTGTTGAGTTTGCTGGAACCCTCGAATTCCTCTTGAGTGGAGAGGTGTATGTCGGGGAACTTCTTGAGTTACTACAAGGGTGTGCAGGACTCCTTCCAGTTTCATGAGGGAAGGTGTGATTTCCCTCGAGACGCAGCAGAGGAAAAGGGCCTCATCTCCCCTGAAGGGGAGAGCTTCCTGGTTGTTTTCGAATTGTGGCAGGTTCCTCTCGAGTTACGACGGGGACCTCAGGGACCTGCTTGTGTGGCCTCAGGAAAGGCCATACACCATGCGAGTTGTGAGGGGCCTCTCGGGATTCTTCTCCAGTCGGTGCTGGGTCCTAAGTCCTCGTCTGGAACACAGACTGGAAACAAGGTTTTCTCTCCAGGGCTGACATGGATCTTGGGGTTCCTCTGGAGTCTCCACAGGGGTGTCAGGCCTTGTCTCGAGTGGAGACATGCACGTCAGTTTGCCTCCTAAGCTGTAGCAGCAGTGTCAGTCTTCCTGGCATGTTGACACAGGGATCTGTGTCTTTCCCTCGAGGCTTTTGCACAGGGCTGTCACACGTGTCACCGCGGTGTGAGTCGATACTCGGTGTAACATTTGAGACAGTGCAGGGAAATCAGGTTCCCCTGGAGATGGCTGTGATATTTGGGGGTCTTATGGAATGGTGGCACGACCCCTGGAGTTCCTCTCGACTTTCCTGTGGAGAGCGCCTCCTCTTGAGATGGGATGGGAACACCGGGAATCCATTTGCGATGAAGCAGGGAAAGGAACTTTCATCTCGAGCGAAGAGGGGGTAACGGAGCTCCTCTTGAGTTGTGGAGGGACCCTCAGTGTTCCTCTCGTGCAGAGACGGGTATGCCAAGACCTTCTTGAGTTGCTGAAAGGGTGTGAAGAACAATATTGTGGTTCAAGAGGGAAACTGTGATTTCCCTGGAGATCCCGCAGCAGAAAAGGGCCTCATCTCGCATGGAGGGGAGAACCTCCTGGTTATTCTCAAATTGCAGCTGATTTCTCTCGAGTTACGACGGGACCTCAGGCAACCGCTCCTGTGGCCACAGGAAAGGCCATTCTCATTGCGAGTGGCGAGGGACCTCTTGGGAGTCCACTCCAGTCGGTGCCGGGTCCTGTGTCTTCTTCTGGAGCCGAGGTCGGCACCTGAGCTTTCGTCTCCAGTGCTGGCATGGATCTTGGTGGTCCTCTGGAGTCTCCAAAGGGGAGTCAGTCCTCGTCTCGAATGGAGCCCTCCATGTTCGCTTTGCTTCCAGGCTGTAGCAGTAGTGTCAGGCTTCCTGTCGAGTTGAAACAGGGATCTGGGGCTTTCCCTCGAGGCTTTTCCCACAGGGCTGTCACACGTGCCACCGTGGTGTGAGCCGATACTCAGGGTGACATTCGAGGCAGTACAGGTAACTCAGGTTCCTCTGAAGTGGACTGAGACTTTTTGGGTCTTTTGGAATTGTGGTACTTCACCTGAAGTTCCTCTTGTCTTTCCTGTTGAGAGCGCCTCCACTTGAGGTGTGACAGTAATACCTGGAAATCTTGACCTACAAAGCAGGGAAGGAAACCCTTATCTCGAGGGAAAAATGGGAATTGGGGCTCCTCTTGAGTTTGGTGGAACCCTCGGAGTTGCTCTCGAGTGGAGAGGGGTAAGTCGGGGAACTTCTTGAGTTGCTACAAGGGTGTGAAGGACCCCTTGGACATTCAAGAGGGAAGGTGTGATTTCCCTCGAGACACAGCAGAGGAAAAGTGCCTCATCTCGCCTGGAGGGGAGAGCCTCCTGGTTTTTCTTGAGTTGTGGCAGGTTCCTCTTGAGTTACGACGGGGACCTCCATGACCTGCTTGTGTGGCCTCAGGAAAGGCCAGACACCATGCTAGGTGAGAGGGGACTCTCGGGATTCTTCGCCAGTCGGTGCTGGGTCGTAAGTCCTAGTCTGGAACGCAGACCAGAATGGAGATTTCCTCTCCAGGGCTGACATGGATCTTGGGGTTCCTCTGGAGTCTCCACAGGGGTGTCAGGCCTCGACTTGAGTGGAGACATGCACATCAGTTTGCCTCCTGAGCTGTAGCAGCAGTGTCATTCTTCCCGGCGTGTGGACACAGGTATCTGTCTTTCCCTCGAGGCTTTTCCACAGAGCTGTCCCAAGAGTCACCTTGGTGTGAGTCGATCAATGGTGTGACATTTGAGGCAGTGCAGGGAAATCAGGTTCCTCTGGAGAGGGCTGTGATATTTGGGGGTCTTTTGGAATGGTGGCACGACCCCTGGAGTTCCTCTGGACTTTCCTGTGGAGAGCGCCTCCTCTTGAGATGCGATGGGAAAACCGGGAATCCTTTTCCGACGAAGCAGCAAAAGGAATAATCATGTCGAGCCGAGGAGGGGGAAACGGGGCTCCTCTTGAGTTGTGGCGGGACCATCGGTGTTTCTCTCGTGCAGAGACGGGTATGTCGATATCTTCTTTTGTTGCTGCAGGGTGTGAAGAACATATTTGTGGTTCAAGAGGGAAAGTGTGATTTCCCTGGAGACGCCTCAGTGGAAAAGGGCATCACTCTCCTGGAGGGGAGAACCTCCTGGAGTTTCTCAAATTGTGGCCGGTTTCTCTCGAGTTACGACGGGGACCTCTGGGACCCGATCCTGTGGCCTCAGGAAAGGCTAGACAACGTGGGAGTTGCGAGGTGCCTCTCGGGAGTCCTCTCTAGTCATTGCCGGGCCGTACGTCCTCGACTGAAGGTGAGGCCGGAACCTGAGGTTTCCCCTCCAGGGCTGATATGGATCTTGGGGTTGCTCTGGAGTCTGCATAGGGGAGTCAGGACTCATCTCGAATGGAGTGATGCACGTCTGCTTTCCTTCCGAGCTGTAACAGCAGTGTCTGGCTTCCCGTCGAGTTGACACAGGGATCTGGGGCTTTCCTTCGAGGCTTTCCCACAGGGTTGTCACAAATGCCACCGTGGTGTGAGTCAATACTCGGGGGCCATTTGAGGCAGTGCATGGAAATCAGGTTCATCGGGAGTGGAATGAGACACTTGGGGGTCTTTTGGATTGGGTGCACGACCCCTGCAGTTCCTCTTGACTTGCCTGTGGAGAGTGCCTCCTCTTAAGATGGGACAGGAACACCGGGAATCCATTCCCGACGAAGAAAGGAATGGAACAATCATCTCGAGCAGAGGAGTGGGAAACGGAGCTCCTCTTCAGTTGTGGCGGGACCCTCGGTGTTCCTCTCGAGTGGAGACGTGTATTTCAGGGAACTTCCTGAGTTGCTGCGAAGGTTGGAAGACTCTTTTCTAGGTTCAAGAGTGAAGGTGTGATTTCTCTTGTGACACCGCAGCAGAAAAGGTCCTCGTTTCGTCTGGAGTGGAGAACCACTTCGTTTTCCACGAATTGCGGGAGGTTCCTCTCAAGTTACAACAGGGACCTCAGGGAACCACTCCCGTGGCCTCAGGAAAGGCCAGTCTCCATGCGAGTGGCCATGGACCACTCGGGAATCCACTCCAGTCGATGCCGGGTCCTGTATCCTCTTCTGGAGCTGAGGTCGGCACCTGAGGTTTCCTCTCCAGTGCTGGCATGGATCTTGGGTGTCCTCTGGAGTCTCTTCAAGGGAGTCAAGCCTCGTCTCGAATGGAGCCCTGCATGTCCGCTTTGCTTCTGAGCTGTAGCAGCAGTGTCAGTCTTCCTGTCGAGTTGACACAGGGATCTGGGGCTTTCCCTCGAGGCTTTCCCACAGGGCTGTGACACCTGCCACCGTGAGCCGATACTCAGGGTGTCATTCGAGGCAGTACATGTAAATCAGGTTCCTCTGGAGTGAACTGAGAATTTTTGGGTCTTTTGGAATGTTGGCACTTCACCTGGAGTTCCTCTTGACTTTCCTGTTGAGAACGCCTCCACTTGATGTGTGACAAAGGAGGGAATGAAACCCTTATCTCGAGGGAAAAGGGGGAAACAGTGCTCCTCTTGAGTTTGGTGGAACCCTCGGAGTTCCTCTCGAGTGGAGAGGGGTATGTTGGTGAACTTCTTGAGTTGCTACAAGTGTGTGAAGGACCCCTTCAAGGTTCAAGAGGGAAGTTGTGATTTCCCTCGAGACACAGCAGAGGACAAGGGCCACATCTCGCCTGGAAGTGCGAGCCTCCGGGTTTTTCTCAAGTTGTGGCAGGTTCCTCTCAAGTTACGACGGGGACCTCAGGGACCAGCTCGTGTGGCCTCAGGAAAGGCCAGACACCATGCGAGGTGCGAGGGGCACCTGGGGATTCTTCTCCAGTCGGTGCCAGGGCCTAAGTCCTCGTCTGGAGTGGAGACCGGAAATGAGATTTCCTCTCCAGGGCTGACATGGATCTTGGGGTTCCTCTGGAGTCTCCACAGGGGTGTCAGGCCTCGTCTCGATTGAAGACATGAACGTCAGATTGCCTCCTTAGCCCTAGCAGCAGTGTCAGTCTTCCTGGTGTGTTGACACAAGGATCTGTGTCTTTCCCTCGAGGCTTTTCCACAGGGCTGTCCCACGTGTCAACGTGGTGTCAGTCGATACTTGGTGTGACAGCCGAGGCAGTGCAGGGAAATCAGGTTCCTCTGGAGAGGGCTGTGATATTTGGAGGTCTTTTGGAATGGTGGCACAAACCTTGGAGTTCCTCTCGACTTTCCTGTTGAGAGCGCTTCCACTTGAGATGCCACGGGAATGTTGGCTTTCCTTTCCAGCCCCCGAAGCAGGGAAAGCAACCTGCATCTCGAGGATGCGTGGGGAAAAGGTGCTCCTCTTGAGTTTGGTGGAACCCTCGATGTTCGTCTCTAGTGGAGAGGGGTATGTTGGGGAACTTTTGTATTGTTAAAATGGTGTGAAGATTCCCTTTGAGGTCCAAGAGGGAAGTTGTGATTTTCTTCGAGACGCCACAGCAGAAAAGGGCCTCATCTCACCTGGAGTGGAGAGAGCCTTCTGGTTATTTCGAGTTGCAGCAGGTTCCTCTCAAGTTACGACGGGGACTTCAGGGACCCGTTCTTGTGGCCTCAGGAAAGGCCAGTCTCCATGCAAGTTGCAAGGGGCCTCTCAGGAATCCTTTCAAGTCAGTGCCGGGTCCAAAGTCCACGTCTGGAGCCGAGAGCAGAACCTGAGGTTTCCTCTGAAGTGCTGGCATGGGTTAGAGGTCTTTCTGAAGTCTCCACAGGGGAGTCTGGCTTCGTCTCACGTGGAGAACTGCACGTCCGCTTTCCTCCAGAGCTGTAGCAGCAGTGTCAGGCTTCCCATCGAGTTGACACAGGGATCTGGATCTTTCCCTCGAGGCTTTCCAACAGGGCTGTCACATGTGCCACCGTGGTGTGAGTCGATACTCGGGGGGACCGTTGAGGTAGTGCAGGCAAATAAGTTTATTTGGATTGGAATTATATATTTGGGGTCTTTTGAATTGGTGGCACGACCCCCGGAGTTCCTCTCGACTTGCCTGTGGAGAGTGCCTCCACTTAAGATGGGACAGGAACACCGGGAATCCATTCCCGACAAAGCAGGGAACGGAACACTCATCTCGTGCACAAGAGGGGGAAGCGGGACTCCTCTTGAGTTGTGGCGGGACCCTCGCTGTTCCTCTCGAGTGGAGACGGGTATGTCCTGGAACTTCTTGAGATTCTGCTCGGGTTTGAAGGACCTTTTCGAGGTTCCTGAGGGAAGCTGTGGTTTCTCTAGTGACGCTGCAGCGGAAAAGGGCCTCATCTCGCCTGGAGTGGAGAACCTCCTCGTTTTTCTCAATTTGCCACAGGTTACTATCGAGTTAGGACAGGGACCTCAGGGATCGGCTCGTGTGGCCTCAGAAAAGGCCAGTCTCCATGCGCATGTCGAAGGACCTCTCGGGAATCCACTCCAGTCGGTGCCAGGTCCTAGGCCTCTTCTGGAGCACAGACCAGAAAGGAGGTTTCCTCCCCAGGGCTGACATGGATCTTGGGGTTCTTCTGGAGTCTCCACAGTGGTGTCAGGCCTCGTCTCGAGTGGAGCCATGCATGTCAGGTTGCCTCCTGAGCTATAGCAGCAGTGTCAGTCTTCCTGGCGTGTTGACACAGGGATCTGTGTCTTTCCCTCGAGGCTTTTCCACAGGGCTGTCACACGTGTCATGGCGGTGTGAGTCGATACTTGATGTGACAGCTGAGGCAGCACAGGGAAAGCATGTGCCTCTGTAGACAGCTGTGATACTTGGGGGTCTTTTGGAATGGTGGCACGACCCCTGGAGTTCCTCTCGACTTTCCTGTGAAGAGCGCCTCCTCTTGAGATGGGAAGGAAACACCGGGAATCCATTTGCGATGAAGCAGGGAAAGGAACAATCATCTCGAGCAAGGAGGGGGAAACGGGGCTCCTATTGAGTTGTGGCGGGACACTCGGTGTTCCTCTCATGTGGAGAAGGGTATGTCCAGATCTTCTTGAGTTGCTGCAAGTGTATGAAGAACCTTTTTGTGGTTCAAGAGGGAAAGTGTGATTTCCCTGGATACGCCACAGGGGAAAAGGGCCTGATCTAGCCTGGAGTGGAGAACCTACTTGTTTTTCTCGAATTGCGGCCATTTTATCTCGAGTTACGACTGGGACCTCAGGGAACCACTCCTGTGGCGTCAGGAAAGCCCAGTATCCATGCGAGTGACGAGGGAACTCTCGGGATTCCACTCCAGTCTTTGCCGGGTCCTGGGTCCTCTTCTGGAGTCTAGGTCGGAACCTGAGTTTTCCTCTGCAGTGCTGGCATGGATCTTGGGGTTGCTCTGGAGTCTCCACAGGGGAGTCAGGCCTCCTCTTGAATGGAGTCCTGCATGTCCGCTTTGCTTTCGAGCTGTAGCAGCAGTGTCAGGCTTCCTGTCGAGTTGACACAGGGATCTGGGGCTTTCCCTCGAGGCTTTCCCACAGGGCTGTCACACGTGACACTGTGGTTTGAGTTGATACTCAGGGTGACACTCGAGGAAGTACAGGGAAATCAGTTTCCTCTTGAGTGGACTGAGACGTTTGGGGGTCTTTCGGAATGGTGGCAATACACCTGGAGTTCCTCTCGACTTTCATGTTGAGAGCGCCTCCACTTGAGTTGTGACTGGAATGCCAGGAAACCTTTACCGACGAAGCAGGGAATGAAATGCTTATCTCAAGGGAAAAGGGCGAAAAGGAGTTCCTGTTGAATTTGGTGGAACCCTCGGTGTTCCTCTCAAGTGGAGAGGGGTATGTCGAGGAACTTCTTGATTGCTAAAAAGGTGGGAAGGACCCCTTCGAAGTTCAAGAGGAGGTGTGATTTTCTTCGAGACGCCACAGCAGAAAAAGGCCTCATCTCGCCCGGAGGGGAGAACTTCCTGCTTTTTCTCGAGTTGCGGCAGGTTCCTCTAGAGTTACGACGAGGACCTCAAGGATCTGCTCGTGTGGCCTCAGGAAAGCCAGACACCATGCGAGTTTCGAGGGGTCACTCGAGATTCTTCTCCAATCAGTGCCGGGTCCTAAGTCCTCGTCTGGAGTGGAGACCAGAAAGGAGGTTTCCTCTCCAGGGCTGACATGGATCCTGGGGTTCTTCTGAGGTCTCCACAGGGGTGTCAGGCCTTGTCTCAAGTTGAGATATGCACGTCAGTTTGCCTCCTGTGCTGTAGCAGCAGTGTCAGTTTTCCCGGCGTGTTGAAACAGGGATCTGTGTCTTTTCCTCGAGGCTTTTCCACAGGGCTGTCACACGTGTCACCTCGGTGTGATTCGATACTCGGTGTGACAGCTGAGGCATCACAGGGAAATCAGGGTTCTCTGGAGACGGCTGTGATATTTGGGGGTCTTTTGAAATGGTGGCACGACCACTGGAGTCCTCTCGACTTTCCTGCGGAGAGCGCCTCCTCTTGAGATGGGATGGGAACACCGGGAATCCATTTCCAACGAAGCAGGGAAAGGATCAATCATCTCGAGTGAAGAGGGGGTAACAGGGCTCCTCTTGAGTGGTGGCGGGACCCTCGGTGTTCCTCTCATGGGGAGACAGGTATGTCGAGATCTTCTTGAGTTCCTGCAAGGGTTTGAAGAACATTTTTGTGGTTCAAGAGGGAAAGTGTGATTTCCCGGGAGACCCCGCAGCAGAACAGTGCCTCATCTCGCCTGGAGAGGAGAACCTCCTGTTTTTTCTCAAATTGTGGCCGGTTTCTCTCGAGTTACAACGGAGAGGTCAGGGAAACGCTCCTGTGGCCACAGGAAAGGCCAGTCCTAGGCGAGTGGTGAGGGGCCTCTCGGGAGTACTCTCCAGTCGGTGCCAGGTCCTAACTCCTCGACTCAAGCTGAGGCCGGAACCTAAGGTTTCCTCTCCAGGGCTGATATGGATCTTGGGGTTCCTCTTGAGTCTCCACCGGGGAGTCAGGCCTCGTCTCGAGTGGAGTCATGCACATCCGCTTTCCTTCCGAGCTGTAGCAGCAGTGTCTGGCTTCCCGTCGAGTTGACACAGGGATCTGAGGCTTTCCCTCGTGGCTTTCCCACAGGGCTGTCACATGTGCCACCATGGTGAGTCGATACTCAGGGTTATATTCGAGGCAGAACAGGGAAATCAGGTTCCTCTGGAGTGGACTGAGACATTTGGAGGTCTTTTGGAATGCTGGCACGACCCCTGGAATTCCTCTCGACTTTCCTGTTGAGAGCGCTTCCACTTGAGATGCGACAGGACTGTCGAGTTTCCTTTACCGATGAAGCAGGGAAAGCAACCTGCATCTCGAGGATGAGTGGGGCAATGGGGCTCCTCTTGATTTTGTGGAACATTCGGTGTTCCTCTCGAGTGGAGAGGGGTATGTCGGGGAACTTCTTGATTGCTAAAATGGTGTGAAGTTTCCCTTTGAGGTTCAAGAGGGAAGGTGTGATTTTCTTTGAGATGCCACAGAGGAAAAGGGCCTCATCTCACCTGGAGTGGAGAGCCTTCTAGTTATTTCGAGTTGCAGCAGGTTCCTCTAGAGTTACGACGGGGACTTCAGGGACACTCACTTGTGACCTCAGGAAATGCCAGTCTCCATGCGAGTTGCGAGGGGCCTCTCCGGAATCATTTCCAGTTGGTGCCGGGTCCAAGTCCACGTCTGGAGCCGAGGCCAGAACATGAGGATTCATCTCCAGTGATGGCCTGGATCTGGGGTTCCTCTGGAGTCTCTCCTGGGGATTCAGGACTCGTCTCGAGTGGAGACCTGCAAGTCCGCTTTCCTCCCGAGCTGTAGCAGCAAGTGTGAGTCTTTCCATCCAGTTGACACAGGGATCTGTATCTTTCCTTCGTGGCTTTCCCACAGGGCTGTCACACGTGCCACCATGGTGTGAGTCGATACTCGGCGGGACATTTGAGGCAGTGCAGGGAAATCAGGTTCATCTGGAGTGGAATTAGATATTTGGGGGTCTTTTGGATTGGTGGCACGACCCCTGCAGTTCCTCTTGACTTGCCTGTGGAGTGTGCCTCCTCTTAAGATGGGACAGGAACTCCGGGAATCCATTCCAGATGAAGCAGGAAAAGGAACAATCATCTCGAGTGGAGGAGGGGGAAACGGGGCTCCTCTTGAGTTGTGCCGAGACCCTCGGTGTTCCTCTCGAGTGGAGACAGCTATGTCAGGGAACTTCTTGAGGTGCTGTGAGGGTTGGAATGCTCTTTTCTAGGTTCAGAGGGAAGGTGTGGTTTCTCTCGTGATGCCACAGCAGAAAAGGGCCTCATTTCATCTGGAGTGGAGAACCTTTTCGTTTTTCTCGAATTGCAGGAGGTTACTCTCGAGTTACAACGGGGACCTCAGGGACCCGCTAGCGTGGCCTCAGGAAAGGCCAGTCTCCATGTTAGTGGCGAGGGACCTCTCGGGAATCTACTCCAGTCGGTGCTGGGTCCTGTGTCCTCTTCTGGAGCCAAAATCGGAACCTGAATTTTCCTCTCCAGTGCTGGCATGGAACTTGGGATTCCTCTGGAGTCTCTACAAGGGAGACAGGCCTCGTTCAAATGAAGTCCTGCATGTCCGCTTTGGTTCCGAGCTGTAGCAGCAGTGTCAGGCTTCCTGTCCAGTTGACACAGGGATCTGGGCTTTTCCTCGAGGCTTTCCCACAAGGCTGTCACACGTGGCACCGTGAGTTGATACTCTGGGTGACATTCGAGGCAGTACAGGGAAATCAGGTTCCTCTGGAGTGGAATGAGACTTTTGGGGGACTTTTGAAATGCTGGCACTACACCTGGAGTTCCTCTCGACTTTCCTGTGGAGCGTGCCTCCTCTTGAGATGGGATGGGAACACCGCGAATCCATTTCCAACGAAGCAGGGAAAGGAACAATCATCTCGAGTGAAGAGGGGGAAACGGGGCTCGTCTTGAGTTGTGTGGGACCCTCGGTTTTCCTCTCGTGCGGAGACGGGTATGTCAAGACCTTCTTGAGTTGCTACAAGGGTGTGAAGAATATTTTGTGGTTCAAGAGGGAAACTGTGATTTCCCTGGAGACGCCGCAGCAGAAAAGGGCCTCATCTCGCCTGGAGGGGAGAGCCTCATGGTTTTCCTCGAGTTGTGGCAGTTTCCTCTCGAGTCATGATGGGACCCCAGGGACGTGTGGCCTTAGGAAAGGCCAGACACCTTGAGAGTTGTGAGGGGCCACTAGGGATACTTCTCCAGTTGGTGCCGGGTCCTAAGTCCTCATCTGGAAGAAGACCAGAAATGAGGTTCCCTCTCCAGGGCTGGCATGGGTCTTGGGTTTCCTCTGTAGTCTCCACAGGGGTGTCAGGCCTCGTCTCAAGTTGAGATATGCATGTCAGTTTGCCTCCTGAGCTCTAGCAGCATTGTCAGTCTTCCTGGCGTGTTAACACAGGGATCTGTGTTTTTCCCTCGAGGCTTTTCCAAGGGCTGTCAAACGTGTTGCCGTGGTGTGTGTAGATACTCGGTGTGACAGTTGAGGCAGTGCAGGGAAATCAGGTTCCTCTGGAGAGGACTGTGATATTTAGGGGTCATTTGGAATGGTGGCACGACCCCTGGAGTTCCTCTCGACGTTCCTGTGGAGAGCGCCTCCTCTTGAGATGGGATGGGAACACCGGGAATCCATTCCTGACGAAGCAGCGAAAGGAACAATCATCTCGAGCAGAGGCGGGAGAAACGGGGCTCCTCTTGAGTTGTGGTGGGACCCTCCGTGTTCCTCTCGTGCGGAGATGCGTATGTTGAGATCTTTTTGAGTTGCTACAAGGGGGTGAATAACATTTTTGTGGTTCAAGAGGGAAAGTGTTATTTCCCTGGAGACACCGCAGCGGAAAAGTGCCTCAATCTCCTGGAGGGGAGAACCTCCTGGATTTTCTAGAATTGAGGTCGGATTCTCTCGAGTTAGGACAGGGACCTCAGGAACCCAATCCTGTGGCCTCAGGAAAGGCCAGACACCATGGGAGTTGCGAGATGCCTCTCGGGAGTCCTCTCCAGTCATTGACGGGTCCTAAGTCCTCGAATGAAGGTGAGGCCGGAACCTGAGGTTTCCTCTCCAGGGCTGATATGGAACTTGGGATTCCTCTGGAGTCTCCACAGGGGAGTCAGGACTCGTCTCGAGTGGAGTGATGCACGTCTGATTTCTTTCTGAGCTTTAGCAGCAGTGTCAGGCTTCCCGTCGAGTTGACACAGGGATCTGGGTGTTTCCCTCGAGGCTTTTCCAAATGGCTGTCACACGTTCCACCATGAATCGATACTCTGGGTGACATTTGAGGCAGTACAGGGAAATCAGGTTCCTCTAGAGTGGACTGAGACTTTTGGGGGTCTTTTGAAATGGTGCCACTACACCTGGAGTTCCTCTCGACTTTCCTGTGGAGAGCGCCTCCACTTGAGGTGTGACGTGAATGCCAGGAAATCTTGACCGACGAAGCAAGAAATGAAACATTTATCTCGAGGGAAAAGAGGGAAACACGGCTCCTCTTGAGTTTGGTGGAACCCTCGGAGTTCCTCTCGAGTGGAGAGGTTTATGTCAGGGAACTTCTTGAGTTGCTACATGGGTGTGAAGGACTCCTTCGAGTTTCAAGAGGGAAGGTGTGATTTGCCTCGAGACGCAGCAGAGGAAAATGGCCTCCTCTCCCCTGGAGGGGAGAGCCTCTTGGTTTTTCTCGAGTTGTGGCAGGTTCCTCTCGAGTTACGAAGGCAACCTCAGGACCTGCTCGTGTGGCCTCAGGAAAGGCCATAAACCAAGCGAGTTGTGAGGGGCCTCTCGGGATTCTTCTCCAGTTGGTACCGGGTCCTAGGTCCTCATCTGGAATGCAGACCGGAAACAAGGTTTCCTCTCCAGGGCTGATATGGATCTTGGGGTTCCTCTGGTGTCTCCACAGGGGAGTCAGGCCTCGTCTCGATTCGAGACATGCCGGTCAG
The DNA here is from genome assembly GCA_006410655.1 of Kobus ellipsiprymnus. Lineage (NCBI taxonomy): Eukaryota > Metazoa > Chordata > Mammalia > Artiodactyla > Bovidae > Kobus > Kobus ellipsiprymnus. The sequence goes on from SJYR01001021.1 coordinate 562,980, forward strand.
TTTGCCTCCTGAGCTGTAGCAGCAGTGTCAGTCTTCCTGGCGTGTTGACACAGGGGTCTGTGTCTTTCCCTTGATGCTTTTGCACAGGGCTGTCCCAAGTGTCACCGTGGTGAGTCGATAATCGATGTGACATTTGGGGCAGTGAAGGGAAATCAGGTTCCTCTGGATAGGGCTGTGATATTTGGGGGTCTTTAGGAATGCTGGTACGACCCCTGGATTCCTCTCGACTTTCCTGTGGAGAGCGCCTCCTCTTGAGATGGGATGTGAACACCAGGAATCCATTTCCAATGAAGCAGGGAAAGGAACAATCATCTCGAGCGAAGAGGGGGTAATGAGGCTCCTCTTGAGTTGTGGCGGGACCCTCGGTGTTCCTCTCCTGCGGAGTCGGGTATGTAGAGAACTTTTTGAATTGTTGCAAGTGTGTGAAGAACATTTTTGTAGTTCAAGAGGGAAAGTGTGAATTCCCTGGAGATGCCACAGCAGAAAAGGGCCTCATCTCTCCTGGAGGGGAGAACCTCCTGGTTTTTTCTCAAATTCTGGCCAATTTCTCTCGAGTTACGATGGGGACATCAGGGAACCGCTCCTGTGGCCACAGGAAAGGCCATTCTCATTGCGAGTGGCGAGGGACCTCTTGGGAGTCCACTCCAGTCGGTGCTGGGTCCTGTCTTCTTCTGGAGCCGAGGTAGGCACCTGAGGTTTCCTCTGCAGTGCTGGCATGGATCTAGAGGGTCCTCTGGAGTCTCCAAATGGGAGTCAGTCCTTGTCTCGAATGGAGCCCTGCATGTCCGCTTTATTTCCAGGCTGTAGCAGCAATGTCATGCTTCCTGTCAAGTTGACCCCGGGACCGGGGCTTTCATTCAAGGCTTTTTCCACAGGGCTGACACATGTCCACCATCGTGTGAGCCAATACTCAGGGTGACATTCGTGGCAAGACAGGGAAATCAGGTTCATCTGGAGTGGACTGAGACTTTTTGGGTCTTTTGGAATTGTGGTACTTCACCTGAAGTTCCTCTTGACTTTCCTGATGAGAGAACCTCCACTTGAGGTGTGACGGGAATGCTGGGAAACCTTTACCGATGAAGGATGGGATGTAACCCTTATCTCGAGGGAAAAGGGAGAAACGGGGCTCCTCTTGAGTTTAGTGGAACCCTCGGAGTTCCTCTCGAGTGGAAAGGGGTAAGTCAGGGAACATCTTGAGTTGCTACAAAGGTGTGAATGAACCATTCGGGTTTCAAGAGGGAAGGTGTGATTTCCCTCGAGACGCAGCAGAGGAAAAGGGCCTCATCAGGCCTGGAGGGGAGAGCCTCCTGTTTTTTCTCGAGTTGCGGCAGGTTCCTCTTGAGTAACAGCTGGGACCTCAGGGACCTGCTCCTGTGGCCTCAGGAAAGGCCAGACACCATGCGAGGTGCCAGGGGCCTTTCGGAATTCTTCTCCAGTCGGTGCCGAGTCCTAGGTCCTCGTCTGGAGCAGAGACTGGAAAAGAGGTTTCCTCTCCAGGGCTGGAATGGATCTTGGCGTTCCTCTGGAGTCTCCACAGGGGTGTCAGGCCTCGTCTCGAATGGAGCCCTGCATGTCCGCTTGGCTTCCGAGCTGTAGCAGCAGTGTCAGGCTTCCCTTCGAGTTGACACAGGGATCTGAGTCTTTCACACGAGGCTTTCCCACAGGGCTTTCCCACGTGTCACCGTGGTGTGAGTCAATCCTCGGTGTGACAGTTGAGGCAGTGCAGGGAAATCAGGTTCCTCTGGAGAGGGCTGTGATATTTCGGGGTCTTTGGGAATGGTGGCACGACCCCTGGAGTTCCTGTCGACTTTCCTGTGAAGAGCACCTCCTCTTCAGATGGGACAAGAACACCGGGAATCCATTCCCGATGAAGCAGGGAAAGGAGGATTCATCTCGAGTGGAGGAGGGGGAAATGGGGCTCCTCTTGAGTAGTGGTGGGACCCTCGGTGTTCCTCTTGAGTGGAGACGGGTATGATTGGGAACTTCTTGAGTTGCTGCGATGGTTTGAAGGACCTTGTCGAGGTTCAAGAGGGAAGGTGTGGATTCTCTCATGACGCCACACCAAAAAAAAAGGGCCTCATCTTGCCTGGAGTGGAGAACCTCCGCGTTATTCTCGACTTGCGGCAGGTCCTCTCAAGTTACGACGGGGACCTCAGGGACCGGCACGCGTGACCTCAGGAAAGGCCCTTCTCCATGCGAGTGGCGAGGGACCTCTCGGGAATCCACTCCAGTCGGTGCCAGGACCTATGTCCTCTTCTGGAGCAGAGGGCAGAACCTGAGGTTTCGTCTCCAGTGCTGGCACGGACATTGGGGTTCCTCTGGAGTCTCCACAGTGGAATCAGAGCTCGTCTCGAATGGAACCCTGATGTCCGCTTTGCTTCCGAGCAGTAGCAGCAGTGTCAGGCTTTCTGTTGAGTTGACACAGGGATCTGGGGCTTTCACTCGAGGCTTTCCCACAGGGCTGTCACACGTGCCACCATGGCGTGAGTCGATACTCGGGGTGACAATCGAGGCAGTACAGGGAATTCAAGTTCCTCTGGACCGGACTGAGACTTTTGGGGGTATTTGGGAATGGTGGCACTACACCTGGATTTCCTCTCGACTTTCCTGTTGAGAGCCCCTCACCTTGAGGTTTAACGGGAATGCCGAGAAACCTGGACCGATGAAGCAGGGAATGAAACCCATATCTCGAAGGAAAAGTGGGAAACGGGGTTCCTCTTCAGTTTGCTGGAACCCTCGGTGTTCCTCTTGAGTAAAGAGGGGTATGTCGGGCAACTTGTTGAGTTGCTACAAGGGTGTGAAGGACCCCTATCAGGTTCAAGAGGGAAGATGTGATTTCCCTGGAGACGTCGAAGAAGAAAAGGGCCTCATCTCGCCTGGAGGGCATAGCCTCCTGGTTTTTCTCGAGTTGCGGCAGATTCCTCTCGAGTTACGACGGGGACCTCAGGGACCTACTCCTGTAGCCTCAGGAAAGGCCAGACATCATGCGAGGTGCGAGGGGCCTCTCGGGATTCTCCAGTCGGTGCCAGATCCTAGGTCCTCGTCTGGAGCAGAGACCAGAAAGGAGGTTTCCTCTCCAGGGCTGACATGGATCTTGGCGTTCCTCTGGAGTCTCCACAGGGGTGTCAGGCCTTGTCTCGAATGGAGCCCTGCATGTCTGCTTTGCTTCTGAGCTGTAGCAGCAGTGTCAGGCTTCCCTTCGAGTTGACACAGGGATCTGGGTCTTTCACACGAGGCTTTCCCACAGGGCTGTCACAAGTGCCACCGTGGTGAGAGTCAATACTCCGGGTGACATTTGAGGCAGAACAGACAAATCAGGTTCCTCTGTAGTGGACTGAGACATTTGGGGGTCTTTTGGAATGGTGGCACGACCCCTGGAGTTCCTCTCGACTTTCCTGTTGAGAGCGCTTCCACTTGAGATGCGACGGGAATGCTGGGTTTCCTTTCTCGACGGATCAGGGAAAGGAACCTGCATCTCCAGGGTGAGGGGGGCAAAGGGGCTCCTCTTGAGTTTGGTGGAACCCTCGGTGTTCCTCTCGAGTGGAGAGGGGTATGTCGGGGAACTTCTTGATTGCTAAAATGATGTGAAGGTTCCCTTTGAGGTTCAAGCGGGTAGGTGTGATTTTCTTCGAGACATCACAGTGGAATACGGCCTCATCTCGCCTGGAGGGGAGAGCCCCCGTGTTATTTCGAATTGAGGCAGGTTCTTCTCGAGTCACGAAGGGGACTTCAGGTACCCGCTTGTGTGGCCTCAGGAAAGGCCAGTCTCCATGCGAGTTGCGAGGGGCCTCTCAGGAATCCTTTCCAGTAAGTGCCGGCTCCAAATTTCACGTCTGGAGCCGAATCCGGAACCTGAGGATTCCTCTCCAGTGCTGGCATGGAACTTGGGGTTCCTCTGGAGTCTCCACAGGGGAGTCAGGCCTCGTCTCGAGTGGAGACCTGCACGTCCGTTTCCTCCCGAGCTGTAGCAGCAGTGTCAGGCTTCCCGTCGAGTTGACACAGGGATCTGTGTCTTTCCATCGAGGCTTTCCCACAGGTTGTCACATGTGCCACCGTGATATGAGTTGATATTCGGCGGGACAGTTGAGACAGTGTAGAGAAATCAGATTCATCTGGTGTGGAATTAGACATTTGGGGGTCTTTTGGATTGGTGGCACGACCCCTGGAGTTCCTCTCCACTTGCATGTGGAGAGCGCCTCCTCTTAAGATGGGACAGGAACACCGGGAATCCATTCCCGACGAAGCAGGGAAAGGAAAAATCATTTCGAGCCGAGTAGGGGGCAACGTGGCTCCTCTTGAATGGTGGCGTGACCCTCGGTGTTCCTCTCGAGTGGAGACGGGTATGTCGAGGAACTTTTTGAGTTGCTGCGAGGGTTTTAAGGACCTTTTTGAGGTTCAAGAGGGAAGATGTGGTTTCTATCGTGACACGCAGAGGAAAAGGTCCTCATCTCCCCTGGAGTGGAGAACCTCCTCGTTTTTCGGATCTTGTGGCTGGTTCCTCTCGAGTTACATCGGGGAACTCAGGGACCCGTTTGCGTGGCCTCAGGAAAGGCCATTCTCCATGCGAGTGGCCAGGGACTTCTCGGGAATCGACTCCAGTCGGTGCCGGGTCCTGTGTCCAGAAGTGGAGGTCGGAACCTGAGGTTTCCTCTCCAGTTCTGGCATGGAACTTGAGGTTCCCCCGGAGTCCCACAGGGGAGTAAGGCCTCGTCTCGAATGCAGCCCTGCATGTCTGCTTTGCTTCTGAGCTGTAGCAGCAGTGTCAGGGTTCCTGTCGAGTTGACACAGGGATCTGGGGCTTTCCCTCCAGGCTTTCCCACAGGGCTGTCACACGTGCCACCGTGGTGTGGGTTGATACTCAGGGTCAAATTCAAGGCAGTATATGGAAATCAGTTTCCTCTGGAGTATACTGAAATTTTGGGGCATTTTTGGAATGGTGTCACTTCACCTGGAATTCCTCTCGACTTTCTTATTGAGAGCACCTCCACCTGAAGTGTGCCGGGAATGCCGGGAAACCTTTACCGATGAAGCAGGGAATTAAACACTTATCTCGAGGGAAAAGGGGGAAAAGGGGCTCCTCCTTGATTGCTAAAATGATGTGAAGGTTCCCTTTGAGGTTCAAGAGGGAAGGTGTGATTTTTCCTCGAGACGCCACAGCTGAAAAGGGCCTCATCTCGCCTGGACGAGAGAGCCTCCTGGTTATTTCGACTTGCGGCAGGTTCCTCTCGAGTTTTGACGGGGCCCTAGGGACCTGCTCGTGTGGCCTCAGGAAAGGCCAGACACCATGCGAGTTGGGAGTGGCCCCTTGGGATTCTTCTCCAGTTGGTGCCGGGTCCTGAGACCTTGTCTGGAGTGCAGATTGGAAAGGACGTTTCCTCTGCAGGGCTCACATGGATCTTGGGGTTCCTCTGGAGTCTCCACAGGGGTGTCAGGCCTCGTCTCGAGTGGAGACATGCACGTCAGATTGCCTCCTGAGCTGTAGCAGCAGTGTCAGTCTTCCCGGCTTGTTGACACACGGATCTTTGTCTTTCCCTCAAGGCTTTTCCACAGGGCTGTCAAAAGTGTCACCGTGGTGTGATTCGATCCTTGGTGTGACAGTTGAGGCAGTGCAGGGAAGTCAGGTTCCTCTGGAGAGGGCTGTGATATTTGGGGGTCTTTTAGAATGGTGGCACAACCGCTGGAGTTCCTGTCAACATTCCTGTGGAGAGCGCCACCTCTTGAGATGGGATGGGAACACCGGGAGTCCATTTCCAATGAAGCAGGGAAAGGAACAATCATCTCGAGTGAGGAGGGGGAAACGGGGCTCCTCTTGAGTTGTGGCGGGACCCTCGGTGTTCCTCTTGTGTGGAGACGGGTATGTCGAGATATTCTTGAGTGGCTGCAAGAGTGTGAAGAACATTTTTGTTGTTCAAGAGTGAAAGTGTGATTTCCCTGGAGACGCTGCAGTGGAAAAGGGCCTCATCTCGCCTGGAAAGGATAGCCTCCTGGTTTTTCTCAAGTTGCGGCAGGTTCCTCTCGATTATAACGGGGACCTCAGAGACCTGCTCGTGTGCTCTCAGGAAATGCCAGACACCATGCGAGTTGCGTGGGGCCTCTCGGGATTCTTCTCCAGTAGGTGCCAGGTCCTATGTCCTCGTCTCGAGTGGACACCGGAAATGAGGTTTACTCTCAAGGGCTGACACGGATCTTGGGGTTCCTCTGGAGTCTCTACAGGGGTGTCAGGCCTCGTCTGGAGTGGAGACATGCACGTCAGTTTGCCTCCTGAGCTGACCAGCAGTGTCAGTCTTCACGGCGTGTTGACACAGGGATCTGTCTTTCCCTTGAGGATTTTCACAGGGCTGTCACAGGTGTCACCATGATGTGAGTCAATTCTCGGTGTGACAGTTGAGGCAGTGCAGGGAAATCAGGTTCCTCTGGAGAGGGCTGTGATATTTTGGGGTCTTTTGGAATGGTGGCACAAACCCTGGAGTTCCTCTCGCCTTTCATGTTGAGAGCGCCTCCTCTTGAGATGGGATGGGAACACCACGAATCCATTTCGGATGAAGCAGAGAAAGGAACAATCTTCCCGAGTGGAGGAGGGGGAAACGGGGCTCCTCTTGAGTTGTGGCAGGACCCTCGGTGTACCTCTTGTGTGGAGACGGGTATGTGGAGACCTTCCTGAGTTGCTGCAAGGGTGTGAAGGACACTTTTGTAGTTCAAGATGTAAAGTGTGATTTCCCTGGAGACGCCACAGTGGAAAAGGGCCTCACTCGCCTGGCGGGGAGAACCTCCTGGTTTTTCTCGAATTGCGGCCGGTTTCTCTCGAGTTACGACGGGGTCCTCAGGGACCCGCTCCTGTCACCTCAGGAAAGGCCAGACGGCATGCGAGTTGCGAGGGGCCTCTCAGGAGACCTCTCCATTCAGTGCTGGGTCATAAGTCCTCGACTGAAGCTGAGGCTGGAACCTGAGGTTTCCTCTCCAGGGCTGATATGGATCTTGGTTATCCTCTGGAGTCTCCAAAGGGGATTCAGGCCTCGTCTCGAGTGGAGTCATGCATGTCCGATTTCCTTCCAAGCTGTAGCAGCAGTGTCAGGCTTCCCTTCGAGTTGACACAAGGATCAGTTTCTTTCCTCGATTCTTTCCCACAGGGCTGTCACACGTGCCACCGTGGTGAGAGTCTATACTCAGGGTAACATACGAGGCAGAACAGGGAAATCAGGTTCCTCTGGAGTGGACTGAGAAATTTGGGGGTCTTTTGGAATTCTGGCACGTCCCCTGGAGTTCCTCCCGACTTTCCTGTTGAGAGTGCTTCCACTTGAGATGTGACTGGAATGCCAGGTTTCCTTTCGCGAGGAAGCAGGGAAAGGAACCTGCATCTCGAGGGTGAGATGGGAAATGGGGCTCCTCTTGAGTTTGGTGGAACCCTCGGTGTTCCCCTCGAGTGGAGAGGGGTATGTCCGGAAACTTGTTGATTGCTAAAGGGTGTGAAGGTTCCCTTTGAGGTTCAAGAGGGAAGGTGTGATTTTCTCAAGACGACACAGAGGAAAATGGCCGCATCTTGTCTGGAGGTGAGAGCCTCCTGGATATTTCTAGTTGCGGCAGTTTCCTCTCAAGTTATGACAGGGATTTTAGGGACCTACTCGTGTGGCCTCAGAAAGGCCAGACACCATGCGAGTTGTGAAGGGCCTCTCAGGATTCTTCTCCAGTTGGTGCCGGGCCCTAAGTCCTCATCTGGAGCGGAGACTGGAAATGAGGTTTCCTCTCCAGGGCTGACATGGATCTTGGGGTTCCTCTGATGTCTCCACAGGGGTGTCAGGCCTCGTCTCGAGTGGAGACATGCACCTCAGTTTGCCTCCTGAGCTGGAGCATTAGAGTTAGTCTTCCCGGCGTGTCGACACAGGGATCTGTGTCTTTCCCTCGAGGCTTTTCCACAGGGCTGTCCCACGTGTCACCGTGGTGTGAGTCAATCCTCGGTGTGACAGTTGAGGAAGTGCAGGGAAATCAGGTTCCTCTGGAGAGGGCTGTGATATTTGGAGGTCTTTTGGAATGGTGGCATGACCCCTGGAGTTTCTCTCGACTATCCTGATGAGAGCGACTCCTCTTTAGATGGGAAGGGAACACCCAGAATCCATATCCGATGAAGCAGGGAAAGGAACAATCATCTCGAGCGAGGAGGGGGAAACAGGGCTCCTCTTGAGTTGTGGCGGGACCCTCGGTGTTCCTCTTGTGTGGAGACGGGTATGTCGAGATATTCTTGAGTGGCTGCAAGAGTGTGAAGAACATTTTTGTTGTTCAAGAGTGAAAGTGTGATTTCCCTGGAGACGACGCAGCGGAAAAGGGCCTCACTCGCCTGGAGGGGAGAACCTCGTGGTTTTTCTCGACATGCGGCCGGTTTCTCTCCAGTTACAACAGGGACCTCAGGGACCCGCTCGCGTGGCCTCAGGAAAGGCCAGTCTCCATGTGAGTGGCGAAGGACCTCTCGGCAATCCACTCTAGTCTGTGCCGGGTTCTGTGTCCTCTTCTGGAGCCGAGGTTGGAACCTGAGTTTTCCTCTCCAGTGCTGGCATGGATCTTGGGGAACCTCTGCAGTCTTCACAGTGGAGTCAGTCCTCGTCTCGAATGGAGCTCTGCATGTCCGCTTTGCTTCCAAGCTGTAGCACCAGTGTCAGCTTCCCATAGAGTTGACACAGGGATCTGGGGCTTTCCCTCAAGGCTTTCCCACAGGGCTATCACACGTGCCACCGTGGTGTGAGTCAATACTCAGGGTGACATTCGAGGCAGTACAGGGAAATCAGGTTCCTCTGGAGGGAACTGAGACTTTGGGGGGTCTTTTGGAATGTTGGCACTACACCTGGAGTTCCTCTCGACTTCCTGTTGAGAGCGCTTCCACTTGAGGTGTGACGGGAACGCCGGGAAAGCTTTACCAACGAAGCAGGGAATGAAACACTTATCTCGAGGGAAATGGGGAAACGGGGCTCCTCTTGAGTTTGGTGGAACTCTCGTTGTTCCTCTCGTGTGGAGAGGAGTATGTGGGGGAACTTCTTGACTGCTAAAAGAGTGTGAAGGTTCTCTTTGAGGTTCAAGAGGAAAGGTGTGATTTTCTTTGAGACGCCACAGCGGAAAAGGGCCTCATCTAGCCTGGACGTCAGAGCCTCCTGGTTATTTTGAGTTGTGGCAGGTTCCTCTCGAGTTATGACGGGGAATTCAGGGACCAGCTCGTGTGCCCTCAGGAAAGGCCATTCCCCATGCGAGTTTTGAGGGGCCTCTCAGGAATCCTTTCCCTTCGGTGCCGGGTCCAGTGTCCACGTCTAGCTGAGGCCAGAACCTGAGGATTGCTCTCCATGCTGGCATGGAACTTGGGGTACCTCTGGAGTCTTCACAGGTGTGTCAAGCCTCATCTGGAGTAGAGACCTGCACGTCCGCTTTCCTCCTGAGCTGTAGCAGCAGTGTCAGGCTTCCCGTCAAGTTGATACAGGTATCTTGATCTTTCCCTCAAGGCTTTCCCACAGGGCTCTCACACGTGCCACCATGGTGTGAGTCGATACTCTGTGTGACAGTTGAGGCTGTGCAGGGAAATCAGGTTCATCTGGAGTGGAATTAGACATTTGGGGGTCCTTTGGATTGGTGGCACGACCGCTGGAGTTCCTCTCGACTTGCCTGTGGAGAGCGCCTCCTCTTAAGATGGGAGAGGAACACCGGGAATCCATTCCCGACGAAGCACGGAAAGGAACAGTCATCTATAGAGAGGATGGGGAAACTGGGCTCGTCTTGATTGGTGGCGGGACCCTCGGTGTTCCTCTCAAGTGGATAGGGGTATGTTGGGGAACTTCTTGAGTTGCTACAAGGGTGTGAAGGACCCCTTGGAGGTTCAAGAGGGAAGGTGTGATTTCCCTGGAAATGCTGCAGCAGAAAAGGGTCTCATCTCGCCCAGAGGGGAGAGACTCCTGGTTTTTCTCGAGTTGCAGCAGGTTCCTCTCGAGTTATGATGGGGGCCTCAGGGACCTGCTCGTGTGGCCTCAGGAAATGACAGATACTATGCGAGTTGTGAAGAGCCTCTCGGGGTTCTTCTCCAATAGGGCCAGGTCCTAAGCCCTCGTCTGGAGCGGAGACAGGAAATGAGGTTTCCTCTCCAGGGCTGCCATGGATCTTTGGGTTCCTCTGGAGTCTCCACAGGGGTGTCAGGCCTCTTCTCAAGTGGAGACATGCACGTCAGTTTGCCTCCTGAGCTGTAGCAGCAGTGTCAGTCTTCCGGCGTGTTGACACAGGGATTAGTGTCTTTCCCTCTAGGCTTTTCCACAGGGCTGACCCTCGTGGCACCCTGGTGTGAGTCAATCCTTGGTGTGACAGTTGAGGCAGTGCAGGGAAATCAGGTTCCTGTGGAGAGGGCTGTGATATTTTGGGGTCTTTTGGAATGGTGGCACGATCCCTGGAGTTTCTCTCGACTTTCCTGTTGAGCGCGTCTCCTCTTGAGATGGGATAGGAACACCAGGAATCCATTTCTGACAAAGCAGGGAAAGGTACAATCATCTCGAGCGAGGAGGGGGAAACAGGGCTCCTCTTGAGTTGTGGCGTGACCCTCGGTGTTTCTCTCGTGTGGAGACGGTGATGTCGAGATCTTCTTGAGTTGCTGCAAGGGTGTGAAGAACATTTTTGTGATTCAAAATGGAAAGTGTGATTTCTCATGAGACGCCGCATCAGAAAAGGGCCTCACTTGCCTGGAGGGGAGAACCCCCTGGTTTATCTCGAATTGTGGCCAGTTTCTCTCGACTTTCGATGGTGACCTAAGGGACCCGCTCCTGTGGCCTCAGGAAAGGCCAGACACCAGGCGAGTTGTGAGGGGTCTCTCGGTAGTGCTCTCAATTGGTGCCGGGTCCTAAGTCCTCTACTGAAGCTGAGGCCGGAACCTGAGGTTTCCTCTCCAGGGCTGATATGGATCTTGGTTATCCTCTGGAGTCTCCAAAGGGGAGTCAGGCCTCGTCTCGAGTGGAGTCATTCACATCCGCCTTCCTTCCAAGCTGTAGCAGCAGTGTCAGGCTTCCTGTCGAGTTGACACAGGGATCTTGGTCCTTCCCTCAAGGCTTTCCAACAGGGCTGTCACAAGGGCCACCGTGGTGAGAGTCGATACTCAGGGTAACATTCGAGGCAGAACAGGGAAATCAGGTTCCTCTGCAATGGACTGAGACATTTCGGTGTCTTTTGGAATACTGGCATGACGCCTGGAGTTCCTCTCGAATTTCCTGTTGAGAGTGCTTCCACTTGAGATGCGACGGGAATGCCGGGTTTCCTTTCCCGACGAATCAGGGAAAGAAACCTGAATCTCGAGGGTGAGGGGGGAAATGGGGCCCCTCTTGAGTTTGGTGGAACCCTCAGTATTTCTCTCGAGTAGAGAGTGGTATGTCGGGGAACTTCTTGATTGCTAAAAGGTGTGAAGGTTTCCTTTGTGGTTCAAGTGGGAAGGTGTGATTTTCTTCGAGACGCCACTGCGGAAAAGGGCCTCATCTCGCCTGGACGGGAGAGCCTCCTGGTTATTTCGAGTTGCGGCAGGTTCCTCTCGAGTTACGACGTGGACTTCAGGGACCTGCTCCTGTGGCCTCAGGAAAGGCCAGTCTCCATGCGAGTTGTGCGGTGCCTCTCAGGAATACTTTCCATTCCGTGCTGGGTCCAAAGTCCACGTCTGGAGCAGAGGCCAGAACCTGAGGATTCCTCTCCAGTGCAGGCATGGAATTTGGGGTTCCTCTGGAGTCTCCACAGGGGAGTCAGGCACAGGGGATACCTGCATGTCCGCCTTCCTCCAGAGCTGTAGCAGCAGTGTCAGGCTCCCGTTGAGTTGACACCAGGATATGGGACTTTCCCTTGAGGCTTTCCCACAGGGCTTTCATCCGTACCCCCATGGTGTGAGTCGATACTCGAGTGACAGTTGAGGCAGTGCAGGGAAATCAGGATCATCTGGAGTGGAATTAGACATTTGGGGGTCTTTTGGATTGGTAGCACGACCCCTGGAATTCCTCTCGCCTTGCCTGTGGAGAGTGCCTCCTCTTAAGATGGGACAGGAACACTGGAAATCCATTCCAACGAAGCAGGGAAAGGAACAATCATCTCGAGCGGAGGAGGGGGAAATGGGGCTCGTCTTGATTGGTGGCGGGACCCTCGGTGTTCCTCTCGAGTGGAGACGGGTATGGCGGGGAATTGCTTGAGTTGCTGCCAAGGTTTGAAGGAACTTTTCGAGGTTCAAAGGAGAAGGTGCGGTTTCTCTTGTAACACCGCAGCAGAAAAGGTCCTCATCTCCCCTGGAGTGGAGAACCTCCTCGTTATTTCAACTTACGGCGGGTTCCTCTCGAGTTTCGACAGGGACCTAAGGGATCCGCTTGCGTGTCCTCATGAAAGGCCATTCTCCATGCGAGTGGTGAGGGAACGCTCAAGAATCCACTCCAGTCTGTGCCAGGTCCTATGTCATCTTCTGGAGCCGAGGTTGGAACCTGAGGTTTCCTCTCCAGTGCTGGCATGGATCGTGCAGTTCCTCTGGAGTCTCCGCAAGGGAGTCAGGCCTCATCTCGAATGGAGCCCGGCATATCCGCTTTGGTTCCAAGCTGTAGCAGCAGTTTCAGGCTTCCAGTCGAGTTGACACAGGGATATGGGTCTTTCCTTCGAGGCTTTACCATAGGGATGTCACACGTGCAACCGTGGTGTGAGTCGATACTCAGGGTGACATTCGAGGCAGTACAGGGAAATCAGGTACCTCTGGAGTGGACTGAGACTTTTGGGAGTCTTTTGGAATGGTGGCACTACACCTGGAGTTCCTCTCGACTTTCCTGTTGAGAGCACCTCCACTTGAGTTGTGACGGGAATGCCGGGAAACCTTGACCGACGAAGCAGGCAATGAAACCCATATCTCGAGGTTAAAGAGGGATACTGAGCTCCTCTTGAGTTTTCTGGAACCCTCGGTGTTCCTTTCGAGTGGAGAGGGCTATGTCGGGGAACTTGTTGAGTTGCTACAAAGGTATGAAGTTTCCCTTCGAGGTTCAAGAGGGAACGGGTGATTTCCCTCGAAAAGCCCCAGTGGAAAAGGGCCTCATCTCGCCTGGAGGGGAGAGCCTCCTGGTTTTTCTCGAGTTGCAGCAGGTTCCTCTCGGGTTATGACAGGGACCTCAGGAACCTGCTCGTGTGGCCTCAGGAAAGGCCAGACACCATGCAAGTTGCAAGGGGTCTCTCGGGATTCTATTCAGTTGGTGCCGGGCCCTAAGTCCTCGTCTGGAGTGGAGACTGGAAATGAGGTTTCCTCTCCAGGGCTGACATGGATCTTGGGGTTCCTCTGGTGTCTCCACAGAGGTGTCAGGCCTCATTTCAAGTGGAGACATGCACGTCAGTTTGCCTCCTGAGCTGTAGCAGCAGTGTCAGTCTTCCCGGCGTATTGACACAGGGATCTGTGTCTTTCCTCCGAGGCTTTTGCACAGGGCTGTCCCACGTGTCACCGTGGTGTGAGTCCATCCTTGGTGTGACAGTTGAGGCAGCGCAGGGAAATCAGGTTCCTCTGGAGAGGGCTGAGATATTTGGGGTTCTTTCCGAATGGTAGAATGACCCCTGGAGTTCCTCTCGAATTTCCTGATGAGAGCGCCTCCTCTTGAGATGGGATGGGAACACCGGGAATCCATTTCCGACGAAGCAGGGAAAGGAACAATCATCTCAAGCGAGAATGGGGAAACAGAGCTCCTCCTGAGTTTGGTGGAATCCTCGGTGTTCCTCTCGAGTGGAGAGTGTTATGTCGGGGAACTTCTTGATTGCTAAAAGAGTGTGAAGGTTCCCTTTGATTTTCAAGAGGGAAGGTGTGATCTTCTTTGAGACACCACAGCGGAAAAGGGCCTCATCTCGCCTGGAGGGGAGAGCCTCCTGTTAATTTCAAGTTGCGGCAGGTTCCTCTCGAGTTACGATGGGGACTTCTGGGACCCGCTCGTGTGGCCTCAGGAAAGGCCAGTCTCCATGCGAGTTGCGAAGGACCTCTCAGGAATCCTTTCCAGTCGGTGCCGGGTCCAAGGTCCATGTCTGGAGGCGAGGCTGTAACCTGAGGATTCCTCTCCAGTTCTGGCATGGGTCTTTTGGTTCCTCTGGAGTCTCCACAGGGGAGTCAGGCCTCGTCTCGAAAGGAGCCCTGCATGTCCGCTTTGCTTCTGAGCTGTAGCAGCAGTGTCAGGCTTCCTGCGGAGTTGACCCAGGGATCTGGGGCTTTCCCTCAAGGCTTTCCCACAGGGCTGTCACACCTGCCACCGTGGTGTGAGTCGATACTCTGTGTGACAGTTGAGGCAGTGCAGGGAAATCAGGTTCATCTGGAGTGGAATTAGACATTTGCGGGTCCTTTTGATTGGTGGCACGAGCCCTGGAGTTCCTCTCGTCTTGCCTGTGGAAAGCGCCTCCTCTTAATATGGGACATGAACACCGGGAATCCATTCCCGACGAAGCAGGGAAAGGAACAATCACCTCGATCGATGAGGGGGAAACGGGGCTCGTCTTGCATTCTGGCGGGACCCTCGGTGTTCCTCTCGAGTGGACAGGCGTATGTCGGGGAACTTATTGAGTTGCTACAAGGGTGTGAAGGACCCCTTGGAGTTTCAAGAGTGAAGGGGTGATTTCCCTCAAGATGACACTGCGGAAAAGGGCCTCATCTTGCCTGGAGGGGAGAGCCTCCTGGTTTTTCTCGAATTGTGGCAGGTTCCTCTCGAGTTATGACGGGGACCTCAGGGTCCTGCTAGTGTGGCCTCAGGAAAGGCCAGATACTATGCGAGTTGCAAGGAGCCTCTCGGGATTCTTCTCCAGTCGGTGCCGGGTCCTAAGTCATCCTGTGGAGCAGAGACCGCAAAAGAGGTTTCCTCTCTATGGCTGATATGGATCTTGGGATTCCTCTGGAGTCTCCACAGGGATGTCAGGCCTCATCTCGAGTGGAGACATGCACGTCAGTTTGCCTCCTGAGCTGGAACAGCAGTGTCAGTCTTCCTGGCATTTTTACACAGGGATTAGTGTCTTTCCCTTGAGGCTTTTCCACAGGGCTGTCCCACGTGTCACCGTGGTGTGAGTCGATCCTTGGTGTGACAGTTGAGGCAGTGGAGGGAAATCAGGTTCCTCTGGAGAGGGCTATGATATTTGGGAGTCTTTTGGAATGGTGGTACGACCCCTGGAGTTCCTCTCGACATTCCTGTTGAGAGTGCCTCCTCTTGAGATGGGATGGGAACACCGGGAATCCATTTCCAACGAAGCAGGGGAAGGAACAATAATCTCGAGCGAGGAGGGGGAAACGGGGCTCCTCTTGAGTTGTGGCGGGACCCTTGGTGTTCCTCCTGTGTGGAGACGGTGATGTCGAGATCTTCTTGAGTTGCTGCAAGTGTGTGCAGAACATTTTTGTGGTTCAAGAGGGAAAGTGTGATTTCCCTGGAGACATCGCAGCAGAAAAGGGCCTCACTTGCCTGGAGGGGAGAACTTCCTGGTTTATCTCAAATTGCGGCCGGTTTCTCTCGAATTATGACGAGGACCTCAGGGACTCGATCCTGTGGCCTCAGGAAAGGCCAGATACCAGGCGACTTGCGAGGGGCCTTCGCGAGTACTCTCCGTTGGTGCTGGGTCCTATGTCCTCGACTGAAGCTGAAGCCGGAAACTGAGGTTTCCTATTCAGGGCTGATATGGATCTTGGATATCCTCTGGGGTCTCCACAGGGGAGTCAGGCCTTGTCTCGAGTGGAGTCATGCACGTCCGCTTTCCTTCCGAGCTGTAGCAGCAGTGTCAGGCTTCCTGTCATGTTGACACAAGGATCTGGGGCTTTCCCTCCAGGCTTTCTCACGGGGCTGTCACATCTGCCACTGTGGTGAGAGTCGATACTCAGGGTGACATTCGAGGCAGAATAGGGAATTCAGGTTCCTCTGGAGTGGACTGAGACATTTGTGGGTCTTTTGGAATGCTGGCACAACCCCGGGAGTTCCTCTCATCTTTCCTGTTGAGAGCGCTTCCACTTGAGTTGCGACGGGAATGCCGGGTTTCCTTTCCCAAAGAAGCAAGGAAAGGAACCTGCATCTCGAGGGTGAGGGGTGAAACGGGGCTCCTCTTGATTTTGTTGGAACCCTCGGTGTTCCTCTCGAGTGGAGAGGGGTATGTCAGGGGAACTTCTTGATTGCTAAAAGGCTGTGAAGGTTCACTTTGAGGTTCAAGAGGGAAGGTGGGATTTTCTTCGAGACACCACAGCGGAAAAGGGCCTCATCTCGCCTGGAGGGGAGATCCTACTGTTTATTTCGAGTTGCGGCAGATTCCTCTCGAGTTACGACGGGGCTTTCAGGGACCCGCTCGTGTGGCCTCAGGAAAGGCCAGTCTCCATGCGAGTTGCGAGGGGCCTCTCAGGAATCCTTTCCAGTCGGTGCAGGGTCCAAAGTCCATGTCTGGAGCCGAAGACGGAACCTGAGGATTCCTCTACAGTGCTGGCATGGATATGGGGTTCCTCTGGAGTCTCCACCGGGGAGTCAGGCCTCGTCTCGAGTGGAGACCTGCACGTCCGCTTTCCTCCCGAGCTGTAGCAGTAGTGTCAGACTTCCCGTCGAGTTGACTCAGGTAACTGTGGCTTTCCCTCGAGGCTTTCCCCAGTGTTGTCACACGTGCCACCATGGTGTGAGTTGATACTCGGGGTGACAGTCGAGGCAGTGCAGGGAAATCATGTTCCGCTGGAGTGGACTGAAGTATTTGGGGGTCTTTTGGAATAGTGGCATGACCCCTGGAGTTCCTCTCGACTTTCATGGTGAGAGCGCCTCCTCTTGAGATGCCTTGGGAAAGCCGGGAATCCTTTCCCAATGAAGCTAGGAAGGGAACACTCATCTTGAACGGAGGAGGGGGAAACGGGGCTCCTCTTGAGTAGTGGCGGGACCCTCGGTGTTCCTCTCCAGAGGAGACAGTCATGTCGGGGAACTTCTTGAGGAGTTGCAATGCTGTGAAGGACCCTTTCGAGGTTCAAGAGGGAAGGTGTAATTTCCCTGGAGATACCACAGCGGAAACGTGCCTCATTTGAACTGGAGGGGAAAACCTTGTTTTTCTCGAGTTGCAGCAGGTTTCTCTTGAGTTATGGGGGGGGGGGACCTCCAGGATCCTCTCTTATCATCTCAGGAAAGGCCACTCACCATCCAAGTTGATAGGGGCCTCTCAGGATTCCTCTCCAATCAGTGCTGGGTCCTCATTCCTCCTCTGGAGCCGACGCCAGAAACTGAGGTTTCCTCTCCAGTGTTGACATGGATCTTGGGATCCCTCTGTAGTCTCTAAAGGCGAGTCAGTTCTCGTCTCGAGTGGAGAAATACAAGTCTGCTTTCCTCCCAGGCTGTTGAAGCAGTGTCAGGCTTCCCGTCGAGTTGACAGGAACCCTCATCTCGAGGGAGAATGGGGAAACGGGGCTCCTCTTGAGTTTGGTGGAACCCTCGGTGTTCCTCTCGAGTGGAGAGGGGTATGCCGGGGAACTTCTTGAGTTGCTACAAAGGTGTGAAGGACCCTTTTGAGGTTCAAGAGGGAAGGTGTGATTACCCTCGAGAGGCTGCAGTGGAAAAGGGCCACATCTCGCCTGGAGGGGAGAACCTCTTGCTTTTTATTGAGTTGCAGCAGGTTCCTCTCGAGTTACGATGGGGACCTCAGGGACTCACTCGAGTGGCCTCAAGAAAGGCCAGTCTCCATGCGAGTTGCAAGGGGCATCTCGGGATTCCTCTCCAGTCGGTGCCGGGTCCTAAATCCTTGTCTGGAGCCGAGGTCTGAACCTGAGGTTTCCTCTCTCGAGCTCACATGGATCTTGGTGTTCCTCTGGGGTCTCTATCGAGGAATCAGGCCTCGACTCGAGTGGAGACATGCACGTCCGCTTTCCTCCTGATCTGTAGCAGCAGTGTCAGGCTTCCCGTCGAGTTGACACAGGGGTCTGACTTTCCCTCGAGGATTTCCCTTGAGGCTTACACACAGGGCTCTCACACGTGCCACCGAGGTGTGAGTCAAAACTCGGGGTGACAGTCCAGGCAGTGCAGGGAAATCAGGTTCCTCTGGAGTGGACTGAGACATTTGGGGGTCTTTTGGAATGGTGATACGACTCCTGAAGTTCCTCTCGACTTTTAAGTTGAGACCACCTCCTCTTGAGATGCAATGGAAACACCGGGAATCCTTTCCCGACGAAGAGGGAAAGGAATCCTTATGTCGAGTGGAGGAGGGGGAACAGGGCTCCTCTTCAGTTTGGCGGGACCCTCGGTGTTCCTCTCGAGTGAAGACGGATATGTTGGGAAACTTCTTGAGTTGCAGCAAGGGTGTGAAGGACTCTTTCGAGGTCCAAGAGGGAAGGTGTGATATCCCTCAAGACGCCGCAGTGAAAAATGACCTCATCTTTCCTGGAGTGGAGAACCTCCTGGTTTTTCTCGAGTTGTGGCAGGTTCCTCTCGAGTTACAACAGGGACATCAGGGGCCTGCTAGTGTGGCCTCAGGAAAGGCCAATTTCCATACGAGTTGCAAGGGGCCTCTTGGGATTCCTCTCCAGTCCGTGCCGTGTCCTAGGTCCTTGTCTGAAGCCAAGGCATGAACCTGCGGTTTCCTCTCCAGTGCTGACATGGAACGTGGGGTTCTTTTGGAGTGTCCACAGGGGAGTCAGGCCTCCTTTTAAGTGGAGACATGAACGTCCGCTTTCCTCCCGATCTGTAGCAGCAGTGTCAGGCTTCCCGTCGAGTTGACACAGAAGTCTGAGTCTTTCACTCGAGGCTTTCCCTCGAGGCTTACCCACAGGGTTGTCATACGTGCCACCACGGTGTGAGTCGATACTCGGGGTGACAGTCCAGGCAGTGCAGGGAAATCAGGTTCCTGCGTAGTGGACTGAGATATCTGGGGGTCTTTTGTAATCGTGGCACGACCCCTGAAGTTCCTCTCGACTTTCCTTTAGAGAGCGCCTCCTCTTGAGGTGTGACCCGAATGCTGAGAATCCTTTCTAGACGAAGCACGGAAGGGAACCCTCATCTGGAGCAGATGACAGGTAAACGGGGCTCCTCTTGAGTAGTGGAGGGACCCTCGGTGTTCCTCTCGATTGAAGATGTGTGTATCAGGGAACATCTTGAGTTGCAGCAAGGGTGTGTCGGACCCTTTCGAGGTTCAGGAGGGAAGGTGTGATTTTCTTTAAAACGCCGCAGCAGAAACGGGCCTCATCTGGCCTGGAGGGGAGAACCTCCTGGTTTTTCTCGAGTTGCGGCAGGTTCCTCTCGAGTTATGATTGGGATCCTAGGGACCCACAGGTGTGGCCTCAGGAAAGGCCAGTCTTCATGCGAATTATGAGGGGGCCTCTCGGGATTCCTCTCCAGTCTGTGCTGGTTCCAAAGTCCTCGACTTGAGCCGAGGCCAGAACCTGAGCTTTCCTCTCTAGTGCTGACATAGATCATGGGATTCCTCTGGAGTCACCACAGGGGAGTCAGGCCTCGTCTCGAGGGGAGACATGCATGTCTGCTTTCCTCCCGAGCTGTAGCAGTAGTGTCAGGCTTCCTGTCAAGTTGACACAGGGATCTGTGGCTTTGCCTCGAGGCTTTCCCATAGTGCTATCACACGTGCCACCGTGGTGTGAGTCAATACTCGGGGTGACTGTCGAGGCAGTGCAAGGAAATCAGGTTCCACTGGAATGGACTGAAACATTTGGGGGTCTTTTGGAATGGTGGCAAGACCCCTAGAGTTCCTCTAGACTTTCATGGTAAGAGCGCCTCCTCTTGAGATGCGACGGGAATGCCAGGAATCCTTTACCAATGAAGCAGGGAAGGGAACCCTCATCTCGAACGGAGGAGGATGAAACGGAGGTCCACTTGAGTTGTGGCGGGACCCTCAGTGTTCCTCTCAAGTGGAGACGGGTACATCAGGGAACTACTTGAGGAGCTGTAATGGTGTGAAGGACCCTTTCGAGGTTCAATAGGGAAGGTGTGATTATCCTTGAGACGCCACAGTGGAAAAGGGCCTCATCTCGCCTGCAGGGGAGGACCTCCTGGTTTTTCTCGAGTTGCGGCAGGTTCCTCTCTAGTTAAGACTGGGACCTCAGGGATGCGCTCCTTTGGCCTCAGGAAAGGCCAGTCTCCATGCGAGTTTCGAGGGACCCCTCAGGATTCTTCTCCAGTCAGTGCCGGGTTCTAAGTTCTCGTCTGTTGCTGAGCCTGGAAGCTGAGGTTTCTTCTCCAGTGGGGACATGGATATTGGGGTCCCTCTGGAGTCTCGACAGGGGAGTCAGGCCTCGTCTCGATTGGAGACATGCACGTCCGCTTTCCTCCCGAGCTGTAGAAGCATTGTCAGGCTTTCCGTCGAATTGACACAGGGTTCTGAGTCTTTCCCTCGAGGCTTTCTCTCGAGACTTAACCACAGGGCTGTCACACGTGCCACCGTGGTGTGCATTGATACTCGGTGTGACAGTCGAGGTAGTGTAGGGAAATCAGGTTTCTTTGGAGTGGACTGAGACATTTGGGGGTCTTTTGGAATGGTGGTCCGACCCTTGGAGTTCCTCTCAACTTTTATGTTGAGAGCATCTCCTCTTGAAATGCGACAGGAACGCCGGGAATCCTCTCCCTACGAATCAGGAAAAGGAACCCTCACCTCGAGCGGAGGAGGGTGAAACGGGGCTCCTCTTGAGTTTGCTGGGACCCTCGGTGTTCCTCTCGAGTTGAGATGGGAATGTCGGGGAACTTCTCGAGTTGCAGTAAGGGTGTGAAGGACCCTTTCGAGGTTCAAGTAGAAAGGTGTGATTTCCCTAGAGATGCCACAGCAGAAAAGGGCCTTATCTCCCCTGGAGGGGAGAACCTCCTGGTTTTTCTCGAGTTGTGGCAGGTTCCTCTTGAGTTACGACACGGAACTCAGAGACCTGCTCGTGTGGCCTCAGGAAAAGCCAGTCTCCATGCGAGTTGCGAGGAGCCTCTCGGGATTCCTCTCCATTCAGTGCCGGATCCTAAGTCCTCGTCTGAAGCCGAGGCCGGAACCTGTATTTTCCTCTCCAGTGCTGACATGAATCTTGGGGTACTTGTGGGGTATCCACAGGGGATTCAGGCCTCGTCTCGCATGGAGAAATGCAGGTCCGCTTTCCTCCTGACCTGTAACAACAGGGTTAGGCTTCCCTTAGAGTTGACACAGGGATCTATGGCTTTCCTTGAGGCTTTCCCACAGGGCTGTCACACGTGCCACCGTGGTGTGAGTTGATATTCGGAGTGACAGTCGAGGCAGGGCAGGGAAATCATGCTCATCTGGAGTGGACTGAGACATTTGGGGTTCTTTTGGAATGCTGGCACGACCCCTGAAGTTCCTCTCGTCTTTCCTGTGGAGTCCACCTCCTCTTGAGTTGCGACGGGCACGCCGGTAATCTTTCCCGACGAAGCAGGGAATGGAACCCTCATCTCGAGTGGAGGAGGGGGAAACATGGCTCCTCTTGAGATTGGCAGGACCCTCGGTGTTCCTCTCGAGTGGAGACGGGTATGTCAGGGAACTTCTTCAATTGCAGCAAGAGTGTGATGGACCCTTTCGAGGTTCAAGAGGAAGGTCTTATTTCCCTTGAGACGCCACTGTGGAAAAGTGCCTCATCTGACCTGGAGGGGAGAACCTCCTGGTTTTTCTCGAGTTGCAGCAGGTTCCTCTCGAGTTAAAACTGGGACCTCAGGGACCCGCTAGTGTTGCCTCAGGAAAGGCCAGTCTCCATGCGAGTTGCGAGGGGCCTCTCGGGATTCCTCTCCTGTCGGTGCCAGGTCCTAAGTCCTCATCTGGATCCAAGGCCGGAACCTGAGTTTTCTTTTCC
Source organism: Kobus ellipsiprymnus (assembly GCA_006410655.1). Lineage (NCBI taxonomy): Eukaryota > Metazoa > Chordata > Mammalia > Artiodactyla > Bovidae > Kobus > Kobus ellipsiprymnus. The sequence continues at coordinate 584,734 of SJYR01001021.1, forward strand.
AATGCTGACATGGATTTTGGGGTTCCTCTGGAGTCTCCACGGGGGAGTCCGGCCTCGGCTTGAGTGGAGACCAGCACGTCCACTTTCTTCCCGAGCTGTAGCAGCAGTGTCCAGCTTCCTGTCGAGTTGACACAGGTATCTGTGGCTTTCCCTTGACGCTTTCCCACAGGGCTGTCACACGTGACACCTTGGTGTGAGTCGATACTCGAGGTGACAGTCGAGGCAGTACACGGAAATCATGTTCCTCTGAAGTGGACTGATGTTGGGAGAGAAATGTCACAAAGACAAGACACACACAAAAGACAGACAAAGAGACAACTCCGGCCGGAGGGAAAAGAATTGCGCAAACAAGTTGTGGTTTATTTTTACATAGCCCCTCTTGGGAGAATACTAGACTGCATGAATAAGCCTTTGCGGTACAGCGCATGTGCATAAATGTTATCGTAAAGCAGATGGGAGTGAAACTCCTGTTTACTGCAGTCTGTCCAGAGCCCTTTCTTCCTCCTTATCACAGGAAGGGAATGTTCCCTCGTTAGCAAGGGACCATTAATCTCAATGCTGTGTCCAAACTCCTTGGCAGAACATCTTGTTTGCAAGCACGCTCCGCCCAGGCAGAAAGTCCCGTTTGCAGAATAACTTCCTTCATCTCCCCCTTTTATTATTTTATTTAAGCCCTTGAGACATTTTTATTGATGTTCTGTAGAGTAAGGCATAAAGCTGTAGGTGGCCAACCTCCAGCCTCGCTAGCCCCTCTCGTGGTTGTGCCTGTCTTAGGTTGCCCTCCTCTAAGGGTCTTACCCGTCATTGGCTATCCAACCACCTCTTGGGGGCTAGGCAGAATCTGTCTAGAGGTGGGCATCTAGAAGTCTTTTTATTTATATGTCTTGTTTAATCTCTTGAAGGGCAAAATTAATCCAGGCATAGTCAGGATCCTCTCTGCTTTACGCTTCAGTTGTTTCCCTTTCTGCCATCGCTGGAAGATTAGAAAAGCAACACAACATAAAAGCAATATAAGCACAGTGTTCCCAAATGTAGTCCCAATTAGTGTGGATACATGCCCTAATGGATTTAAGTTATTCATTCCTTCTTGAAGACTTTTCAACAAATCAGACTCTGTAATGTCAGGTGAAGTCTTGCTAAAGGTAGACAAAATTTGTTGTTCCAGATCCATAATTTCCGTAGTGAGATTTTGATGCCCAGTCAAGGATCGTTTTGCTCTTTCCCATCCCTCACTCATATCAAATGGTACAGATGTTATACAAAGCTGAGAAGAATTCCAATCACATTTCAACACACTTCGTGTAGATAAAACAGTTAACTGATCTCCAAGCCAGGAAACAGTGCTTTGAAGATTGAGCACGTCAGTAGCAAGTTGTGCATCCAAATCTCATTGTTGCCTCCATAACAAATGAGAGTCTTTATGCCAGTCCCAAACAAAGTCAGCTGTTTGAATTCCTTGGTGTAATGCAAGGCTTACCACCATTGCCATTGCACTTACTGACGCAACTGCTAGAATTGAAGCAATGACCACACCAAGCATACATCGAGATGGATGTAGCAAAGTCTGTACAGCGGTTACTAGATGAGAATTAGCAAAAGAATCTGACCATGGCCGAGTCAGATTTATAGGAAACCATACTTCTGTTCGAGACTTGCTGCTGCTGCTGCTGCTAAGTCGCTTCAGTCGTGTCCGACTCTGTGCGAACCCATAGACGGCAGCCAATCAGACTCCTCTGTCCCTGGGAATCTTCAGGCAAGAGCACTGGAGTGGGTTGCTGTTTCCTTCTCCACTGTTCGAGCCTTAACAATCACTAATGAAAAATTGGAGTTATTGGTTTGCCTTTCAAATTCTTCCCACCAAGACTGATTTACACACTGAGTTAGATTACAATACTCACATGACATAGACCCCACAGTACCATTCCAAGTCCAATTCCCATATACAATGTAAAAGGATATTTTACACATGCCATTGCGGAATAAGATTTATTAACATGTAAATTAACATGAAATGGACCCGAGAAGTTGCTACTATTCAGAGTATAATTTCCTGATCAGTGAGATTATCAGAAATGGCCCATAGTTTCCAAATATCCCTTTGAAAGTGTGGATATCCTTGCAATTGTAATTGAGGAGGTACAAGTGCAAATTGTTGCAATTTAACTGTTTTATTGCCACTACCCATCAAAGTACTGTTTGTATGATGCCACCTAAGAGATTTATTCGAATTTTTGAACAAAGGGATCAGCCATTGTTGATTTTTATCAATCTCGCTGGAGTCCAAAACCTGTAATTATTAACAGAAATGAGAGCATACCCTAGTCCCAGATATATTACTGATGCTGGGATCCAACCTTTCTCTTTGTCTTTATACTAAACGGGCGTAATTAAAATCTTCTTATCTTCCTTTTTCCCTTGAAAATGCAACTCTACTGCTGATAGATTTCCCTGCTCCAAATAGTCAAAAAATTTAGGGTAAGTAAGGTTTTATTCAGAATGTCTTTTGGTTTCATAAGTCTCTCTTGTTCCCCCTTTTTTATTTTTTCAAGATACTCATGTAAGGTATGATTAGCTCTTTCAGTGATAGCTTGTCTTTGATTATATAATGAATACCAAAAGTATGAGTTATATGATATTGGGACAAGAAGTGAGCTGATTTTGCTGATTGGTAGGCAGGTGCATTATCAGTTTTCAATTCAATTGGTAATCCCATAACTGCAAAACAAGATAACAGATGAGTAATAACAGTGTCAGCCTTTTCAGAATGTAATGCAGTGGCCCATTGAAAGTGTGTGCAAGTATCTATGGTATGATGTACACATTTTTTTTAAGGAAAGAAGAAATATAAATTACATCCATTTGCCATATTTGATTTGCTTGTCGTCCTCGTATGTTGACACCTGGTGAGGTAAATGGCAAAGCAAAGGGTGCACATATGGAACAAGAACGAACAATATTTTGAGCTTGTTTTTGGGTAACAGCATGAGTTCTTTGTAACCCTTTGGAGTTAGTATGTTGTAAGAGATGTTCTTGTTTTGTTGTTTCTATAGGATAAAGTAAGGCATCAATTGTAGCATTTCTGAATGATAAAGGTCCAGGAAGGGCAGAATGGGCACGGATGTGAGTAAAGAAAATTAATTCTGAACGCTGCAAGAGTAATTGTTGTACTTCGTAAAACAATTTATCAATAGCCATTTTAAGGGTTAGCGGAAGAGACATGGGGAAGCTGTAGGCAAGAAAGAACAGCATATCGAGGGGGAAATCTATCAGAACTAAGTAGATAGCCCACAACTCAGCGGGCTGTACAGAAGAAAATGAGTTGGGGAGAACCTTAGAATTTTCCGGGGTCCAGTATCCAGCAGTATGTTTATTTGCATCAGTAAAAATACTGGGTCCCTTAACTGGAACATCTGAAATTGGGGATTGAGGTATCATAGGGTTAGCCCGATGAAAATCAATCAATTTAGATGATGGATAGTGATTAGAAAACGAACCAGGAAATGAGGCAAGAGAAATTTGCCAGTTTTCATTAAATTGTAAACATTGAGATATTTGAGCAGTTGTTATTTGAGCAACAATCTGATATGGTTCACATCCTGACAATTGTAAAATATGATGGCGACCTTTCTGTATAAGAAATGCTAATTTATCCATCTACGTAGTCAATTTTTTGGAAAAGCTGTTAGGTAAGAAAACCCATTCTATTAATCATTTTTCTTGAGCCATTACACCAGATGGAGAATAAGGGGTATGGAATATTATAAACGAAATAGGTTGAGATGCATGTAAGTAAGTAAAAAAAACCGTCATTTAGTCGTTGCTCAACAAATTGAAGTTCCTGTAAAGCCAATGGGGTTAATGTCCGAGGGCTATCCAAAGTTGTGTCTCCTTCTAAAGTAGAAAACAAATGTCATAATTGATAAGTAAAAATCCCAAGTACAGGGCTTAGCCAATTGATGTCTCCCAATAACTTTTGCAAATCATTTAGGGTTTTGAGGTGGTCTCTTCTAATTTGCAACTTCTGGGGCTTTATTCTGTGTTGCTCTAATATCATCCCTAAATAAGAAATGGGAAAGTCTTTTTGAATTTTTTCTGGAGCTATTCTCAAATTGTATTGTCTTAAACCCTCTTTTACTGTTAAAAAGAATTCATCATGTTCAGTAATACTAGGAGCTGCTAATAAGAGATCATCCATATAGTGATATAGAATATAATTGGGGTATTTTTGACGGACGGACCATAAAGAATGAGCTACGAATTCTTAGCATAAGGTAGGACTATTTGTCATACCCTGTGGTAAGACTGTCCATTGATAACGTTTAAAAGGCTGAGCATGATTAAGAACAGGAACTGTAAAAGCAAATTTATCGCTATCTTGTAATTGTAAAGGAATAGTTAAAAAAAAAAAAAAAAAAAGTCTTCAAGATCTAGCACCATTAAAGGCCAATTCTGAGGAATAAGAGCTGGAGAGGGGAGTCCCAACTGTAATGCTCCCATAGGTTCAATACACTTATCAACCTCTCTTAAATTGGTTAATATTTTCCATTTTCTAGATTTCTTTTTTATAACAAAAATGGGGGAATTCCAAGGGGAGGTAGAGGGTTTTATATGACCAAGTTGGAGTTATTCTTGTACCAATTGATCTAATGCCTCGAGCTTCATTTGTGGTAATGGCCACTGCTCAACCCATGTTGGAGTATTGGTTAACCATTTTAATGGGAGTACTCGAGGAATTTGAGCAGTGGCTACTAGTTTTCCAATGGGATGGTTACAGAACCCCTCAAAGGAGAGAGAAGATCTCTTCCCCATATATTGGTAGGTATGTTAACAATATAAAAAGTAACAAACATTGATCTCCCATTATGGAATTGACATAGCAAGAGATGAGTACTCTTCCAGACCTCTGCAATGGAGCCCAGTCCCGTCAGCATTAAAGGGCTCTTTTCTTTATTCCAATCTTGGGGTCATTGTTAAGAAGAAATGACTGAAACATCCGCCCCTGTGTCTATGAGTCCCTCAAAGCTTCTTCCTTGTATAATCAAGGAGAGAACAGGGCGATAATCTTTGATAAGCATTCCCCAAAATATATGTTTCCCAGTGCTCCCAAAACCTCCTGTCCGTTCATTAGGAAGAGCCAAAAAGGGGTGATAAGGTAGGAGAAGCATTTGAGCAATATGTTCCCCAGCTAATAATGAGAGCGTGGTAGAAGTAGAAACCATAATTAAAATCTCTCCAACATAGTCAGAGTCTATTACCCCAGGAATTATGGTTAAACCTCTCAACGTCGTATTGTTAGGGCCTAGTATTAAGCCAAAAGTGCCTTCAGGCAATGGTCCAAATACATTTGTTTTTATTCTGTAAATGCCTCTTCCGGGTGACAAAAGAACATTCTCAGCTAATGGCAAACCAGCATCAGCTCTTCCTGAAGTAGCAGACCTTAAGTCCGAAATCATCATTTGAGGTCCTTTTAATGGGGCAATGACTCATAATGGTTGTTGGGCAGGACAGTAGGAGGGCGAGGAGAAGTCCCTTGTATTATTCCTGGGTCCCAGGGATTTAGGCCCGCAAGATAGTTTCCCAGTATCAGGTTGCCCATTTTGTCTGTTTTATGTTTGCACTCATTAGTCCAATGAAGCCCCCTTTCACATCGACGACAAGGTCTAGGAGGAGTCTTATTTTTCCCAGCATGAGGCCTGTCTTTAGGAATTGCACCCTGATCAGCTTTTAATTTCTGACATTCTCTTTTCATATGACCAGGTTTTCCACAATGGAAGCAATTATCTCCCCTTTGTGGTCTCATAGCTTTAGCTAAAGCTGTAGCAAAGACATTAGCCTGATGCTCTGTTTTTCTTACTCCTGAGTAGGTTCTGATATATTTAGCTACAGATGCACCTTGTCCCTTTAATGGTCCCAGTATGCATTTGCATTTGGGATTTGCATTTTTAAATGCTAAGGTTTGTAATAATATCTCTGAAATTTTATCCCTCCCTACAGCTCGTTCCATAGCTATCTTCAATCTTGCCAAAAAAATCAGTATATGGTTCATTGGGGCCTTGCATTGTTTTAACAAAGGAAGGTTGGGCGTGGCCAGTAGGCATCACATGGTGCCATGCCCGTAAAAAGACCTGGCAGACTTGTTGTAAGTCCTGATCAGAGTATTGAGCCTGTTCTCTTAAAGCCTGATAATGGCCTTTTTTCATTAACTTGTTCTTGAGAGGACCAGGGGGATCCTGTCCCTCATTAATCCGAGCCTGCTTTCTGGATTCCTTTTCCCACCAACTACGAAGTTGCAACCATTGGGAACCTTCCAAGACAGCTTGAGCAATAGATTCCCAATCTAATGGAACAATTAATTTACTTTTTCCCAATGATTCCAACATGGCCAAAACAAAGGGAGATTGAGGACCGTACTGTGCCACGGCAGCCTTAAGATCCTTAAAAAATTTATACTCCAAAGGAGTGTATTGAACATTTATCACATTGGCATCTTGCTGTCTCTGGATGGGAAATAATTGTGGAGGATCAACAAGGCCACGGGGGGAGGGGGGGCAGGCAAGTCATCATCATGAAGCATAGACAAAGGAAAGGAGAAATGACAATGTTCCCTGCCTACATCGGGCCGATCAACTGCAGTGGGGAAAAGAGAAGCATAAAGAGGGGCAGAAGGTGTAGATTTTTTCTCCTCCTTATGGGACTTTAACCACTCCTGGAATAGATGGGTCATTTCTTTAACCTCTTTGCCTTCCTCTGACGAGACCGAAGAACCCTCCAAATCTGATTCTGAACTATCAGATGTTTCACCATTTCTAGGGGGAGGCTCACTTGTATCTTAACCTTCAAGTGGTGTAGAAGCCCCACCAACGTCTGACATATCCTCATAAATTGCTTCTTCCTTCGTTGAAGCATTAGTTTCACTATCAGTAGATAGCAAAGTCAAAGCCTGTGTTATAGCATTGCATAAAGTCCATGACTTCAAAGGGATTATATTACCCTTTTGATGTTGCTTTTTCAATTTTCTTTGAATTATTTTTTATTGCTTTAAATTTAACTGTAACTTAGTTTGACATTGAAACCAATAACAATATTTCTCCATCAAGCAAAAGAGCTCACTCAATCGACGAGTCAAGCCCTTAACGCCTGTGGAGTGGAGAAGTCCTTTGACTGACTCCATGTATTGTGTCTGTAATGATAATGAGGAATTCCCCATAATTTTCCCGAAAGTTCCCCTGCTATGGATATAAAATCCCCCCGGGGTTACTCACCCTTTCGGTTTCACTCGTCTCTTTTTGTTTGTGTCTGCCCTGCATTGGGCGCCAGATGTTGCAAGTGAAATGACACAGAGACAAGACATACACAAACGACAGACAAAGAAACAACTCCAGCAGGAGGAAAAAAGAACTGCGCAAACAAGTTGTGGTTTATTTTTATATAGCCCCTCTTGGGAGAATTCCAGACTGCATGAATAAGCCTTTGCAGTACAGCGCATGTGCATAAATGTTATCTTAAAGCAGAAGGGAGTGAAACTCCTGTTTCCTGCAGAGTCTGTCCAGAGCCCTTTCTTCCCCCTTATCACAGGAAGGGAATGTTCCCTAGTTAACAAGGGACCATTAATCTCAAGGCTGTGTCCAAACTCCTTGGCAGAACATCTTGTTGGCAAACACGCTCTGCCTGGGCAGAGAGGCCCGGGCAGAGAGTCCTGTTTGCAGATTAACTTCCTTCAGAATGAGATATTTAGGAATCTTTTGGAATGGTGGCACAAACCCTGGAGTTCCTCTCAACTTTCCTGTTGAGAACACCTCCTCTTGAGATGCAATGGGAACGTCGGGAATCCTTTCCCGATGAAACAGGGAAGGCAACACTCATCTAGAGTGGAGGAGGGGGAAAAGGGGCTCCTCTTGAGTTTTAGGGGACCCTCGGGGTTCCTCACGAGTTCAGACGTGTATGTCAGAGAACTTCATGAGTTTCTGTAAGGGTGTGAAGAACCCTTTTGAGTTTCAAAAGGGAAGGTGTGATTTCCCTCGAGACACCGCCATGGAAACGAGCCTCATCTCGCCTAGAGGGGAGAACCTCCTGGGTTTTCTCGAGTTTTGGAAGGTTCCTCTCGAGTTACGATCGGGACCTTAGGGACAAGCAGGTGTGGCCTCAATAAGGCCAGTCTTCGTGCGAGTTATGAGGGGACACTCGGGATTCCTCTCCAGTCTGTGCTGGGTCCTAAGTCCTCGTCTGGAGCTGAGGCCGGAACCTGAGCTTTCCTCTTCAGTGCTGACAGGGAACTTGGGGTTCCTCTGGAGTCTCCACAGGGGAGTCAGGCCTTGTCTCGAGGGGAGACATGCATGTCCGATTTTCTCCCGAGCTGTAGCAGCAGTGTCAGGCTTCCTGTCGAGTTGACACAGGGATCTGTGGCTTTCCCTCGAGGCTTTCCCACAGTGCTGTCACACGTGCCCCCATGGTGTGAGTCGATACTTGGGTTGACTGTCGAGGCAATGCAGGGAAATCAGGTTCCGCTGGAGTGGACTGAAGGATTTGGGGGTCTTTGGAATAGTGGCATGACCCCTGGAGTTCCTCTCGACTTTCCTGGTGAGAGCACCTCCTCTTGAGATGCGACAGGAATGCCGGGAATCCTTTCCTGATGAAGCAGGGAAGGGAACCTTCATCTCGAGCGGAGGAGGGGGAAACGGGGTTCCTCTTGCATTGTGGCGGGACCCTCGGTGTTCCTCTCAAGAGGAGACGGTCTTGTCAGGGAACTACTTGAGGAGCTTCAATGGTGTGAAGGACCCTTACGAGGTTCAAGATGGAAGGTGTAATTTCCCTCGAGACACTGCAGCAGAAAAGGGCCTCATCTCGCCTGGAGGGGAAAACCTTGTTTTTCTCGAGTTGTGGCAGGTTCCTCTCGCATTACGATGGGGACCTCAGGGACCCGCTCATGTGGCCTAAGGAAAGGCCAGTCTCCATGCGAGTTGCGAGGGGCCTCTCGGGATTCTTCTCCAGTCGGTGCCGGGTTCTATGTCCTAGTCTGGAGCTGAGGTCGGAGGGGAGGTTTCTTTTCCAATGCTGACATGGATTTTGGGGTTCCTCTGGAGTCTCGACAGGGGACTCAGACCTCGTCTCAAGCGAAGACATGCACGTCTGCTTTTCTGCCGAGCTGTAGCAGCATTGTCAGGCTTCCCGTCGAATTGACATAGGGTTCTGAGTCTTTCCCTCGAGGCTTTCCCTCGAGACTTACCCACAGGGCTGTCACACATGCCACAGTGGTGTGAATCAATACTCAGGGTGACAGTTGAGGTAGTTCAGGGAAATCATGTTCCTCTGGAGTGGACTGAGATATTTGAGGGTCTTTTAGAATGGTGGTACGTCCTCTGGAGTTCCTCTCGACTTTTATGTTGAGAGCATCTTCTCTTGAGGTGCTATGGGAATGCTGGGAATCCTCTCCTGACGAATCAGGGAAAGGAACCCTCCTCTAGAGCGGAGTAGGGGGCAACGGGGCTCCTATTGATTTTGGCGGGACCCTCGGTGTTCCTCTCGAGTGGAGACGGGTATGACAGGGAACTTCTTGAGTTGCAGCAAGGGTGTGAAGGACCCTTTCGAGGTTCAAGTATAAACGTGTGATTTCCCTCAAGACGCCACAGTGGTAAAGGGCCTCATCTCGCCTGGAGGGGAGAGCCTCCTGGTTGTTCTCGAGTTGCGGCAGGTTCCTCTCGAGTTATGACGGGCACCTCAGGGACCCGCTCGTGTGGCCTCAGTAAAAGCCAGTCAGCATGCGAGTTGCGAGGGTCCTATTAGGATTCCTCTCCATTCAGTGCCGGGTCTAAGTCATGGTCTGATGCCGAGGCCGGGACTTGTGGTTTCTTCTTCAGTGCTGGCATGGATCTTGGAGTTCCTCTGGAGTCTCCACAGGGGAGTCAGGCCTTGTCTCACGTGGAGAAATGCACGTCTGCTTTCCTCCCGAGCTGTAGCAGCAGTGTCCGGCTTCCTGTCGAGTTGACACGGGGGTCTGCGATTTCTCTCGACGATTTCCCTCGAGGCTTTCCCACAGGGCTGTCACACGTGCCACCATGGTGTGAGTCTATCCTTGGGGTGACAGTCGAGGCAGTGCAGGGAAATCAGGTTCCTCTGGAGTAGACTGAGATATTTGGGGGTCTTTTGGAATGGTGGCAAGAACCCTGGAGTTCCTCTCTATTTTCCTGTTGAGGGCGTCTCCTCTTGAAATGCGACGGGAATGCCCGGAATCCTTTCCTGATGAATCAGGGAAAGGAATCCTTATCTCGAGTGGATGAGGGGCAATCGGGTCTCCTCTTGAGTTTGGAGGGACCCTCGGTGTTTCTCTCCAGTGGAGATGGGTATGTGGGGGAACTTCTTGAGTTGCACCAAGGGTGTGAAGGACCCTTTCGAGGTTGAAGAGGGCAGGTGTGATTTCCCTTGAGACACTGAAGCAGAAAAAGGCCTCATCTCGCCTGGAGGGGAGAACCTCCTAGTTTTTCTCGAGTTGCGGTAGGTTCCTCTCCAGTTATGACGGTGACCTCAGGGACCTGATCGTGTGGCCTCAGGAAAGGCCAGGGTCCATGCCAGTTGCGAGGGGTCTCTAGGGATTACTCTCCAGTCGGGGCCGGGTCCTCAGTCCTCGTCTGGCACTGAGGCCGAAACCTGAAGTTTCCTCTCCAGTGCTGACATGGAACTTGGGGTTCCTCTGTAGTCTTCCCAGGGGACTCAGGCCTTGTCTTGAGTGGAGACATGCAGGTCCGCTTTTCTCCCGAGCTGTAGCAGCAGTGTCAGCCTTCCTGTCGAGTTGACACAGGGATCTAAGGCTTTCCCTTGAAGCTTTACCACAGGGCTGTGACACATGCCACCGTGATTTGATTTGATACTCGGGGTGACAATGGAGGCAGTGCAGGGGAATCAGGATCCTCTAAAGCGGACTGAGACACTTGGAGGTCTTTTGGAATGGTGGCATGACCACTGGAGTTCCTCTTGACTTTCCTGATGAGAGCACCTTCTTTTGAGAGGCGACGAGAATGCCAAAAATACTTTACCAATGAAGCAGGTAAATGAACCCTCATCTCAAGCGGAGGAGGGTGAAACAGGGCTCCTATTGAGTTTGGCGGTACCCTCCGTGTGCCTCTCGAGTGGAGACGGGTATGTCGGGGAACTTCTTGAGTTGCAGCAAGGGTGTGAAGGACTCTTTCGAGGTTCAAGAGGGAAGGTTTGATTTCCCTCGAGATGCCGCAGTGGAAAAGGGCTTCACCTCGCCTGGAGGGGGAACCTCCTGGTTGTTCTCAAGTTGCGGCAGGTTCCTCTCGAGTTATAATGGGGACCTCAGGGACCCGCTCATGTGGCTTCAGGAAAAGCCAGGCTCCATGCGAATTGGGAGGGGTCTATCCTGATTCTTCTCCAGTCGGTCCCGTATCCTAAGTCCTCCTCTGCAGCTGAGACCCGAACCTGATATTTCCACTCCAGTGCTGATGTGGAACTTGGGGTTCCTCTGTAGTCTCCACAAGGGAGCCAGGCATCGTCTCGAGTGGAGACATGCACGTCCACTTTCATCATGAGCAGTAGCAGCAGTGTCAGGCTTCCAGTCGAGTTGACATGGGATCTGTGGCTTTCCCTCCAGGCTTTCCCACAAGGCTTTCAAACGTGCCACAGTAGTGTAAGTCGATACTCAAGGTGACAGTGAGGCATTGCAGGGAAATCAGATTTTTGTTGAGTGGACTGAGACATTTGGGGGTCTTTGGAATGGTGGCACGACCCCTGGAGTTCCTATCGACATTCCTGTGGAGAGCACTCCCCTTGAGATGCGACGGAAATGCCGGGAATACTTTCCCAACAAAGCAGGGAAAGGATCCCTCATCTCGAGTGGAGAAGGGGAAAGGGGGGCTCCTCTTGAGTTATGGTGGGACCCTCAGTGTTCCTCTAGAGTGAAGACGGGTATGTCGCAGAATTTCTTGAGTTGCTGCAAGGATGTGAAGACCCTATCGAGGTTAAGGAGGCAAGGTGTAATTTCCCTCGGATGCCGCAGCTGAAAAGGGCCTCATCTCACCTGGAGGGGAGAGTCTCCTGGTTTTTCTCCAGTTGCAGCAGGTTCCTTTCGATTTACGACGGGGACCTCAGGAACCCACTCCTGTGGCCTCAGAAAAGGCCAGTCTCCATGCGAGTTGCGATGGGCCTCTCAGGAATACTCTCCAGTCGATGCTGGGTCCTAAGTACTCGTCTGGAGCCGAGGCCGGAATCTGAGGTTTCCTCTCCAGGGCTGACATAGATCTTGGGGTTCCTCTGGAGTCTCCACTGGGGAGTTAGGCCTCGTCCTGTGTGGAGACATGCAAGTCTGTTTTCCTCCCGAGCTGTAGCAGCAGTGTCAGTCTTCCTGTTGAGGTGACACAGGGATCTGTGGCTTTCACTCGAGGCTTTCCCGCAGGGCTATCACGCGAGCCACTGTGGTGTGTCGACACTCGGGGTGACAGTTGAGGCTCTGCAGAGAAATCAGGTTCATCTGGAGTGGACTTAGACATTGGGCATCTTTTGGAAAGGATGCCACGACCCCAGGTGTTCCTCTCGACTTTCCTGTTGAGAGTGCCTCCACTTGAGAGGTGGTGGGAACGCCGGGAGTCCTTTCCCGACGAAGCAGTGAAAGGAACCCTTATCTCGAGCGGAGTAGGTGGAAACGGGTGTCCTCTTGAGTTGTGTCGGGACCCTCGGTGTTCCTCTCAAGTGGAGACGGATATGTGGGGGAACTTCTTGAGTTGCACCAAGGGTGTGAAGGACCCTTTCGAGGTTCAAGAAGCAAGATGTGATTTCCCTCAAGGCGCCGCAGCAGAAAATGGCCGCATCTCGCCTGGAGGGAAGAAACTACTGGGTTTTTTCGAGTTGAGGCAGGTCCCTCTCGATTTACAATTGGGACCACAGGGACCCGCTCGTGTGGCCTCTTGAAAGGCCAGTCCCCAGGCGAATTGCGGGGGACCTCTCGGGATTCCTCTCCAGTCGGTACCCGGTCCTAAGTCGTCGCATGTAGCCGAGGCCAGAAGCTGAGTTTTCATCTCCAGTGCTGGCATGGATCTTGGGGTTCCTCTGGAGTCTCCACAGGGGAGTCAGGCCTCGTCTCGAGTGGAGACATGCACGTCCACTTTCCTTCCGAGCTGTAGCAGCAGTGTCAGTCTTCCCGTTGAGTTGACACAGGGATCTGTGTCTTTCCCTTGAGGCTTTCCCATAGGGCTATCACACGTACCACCGTGGAATGAGTCAATACTCGGGGTGACACTTGAGGCTTTTCAGGGAAATCTGGTTCGTCTAGAATGGACTGAGACATTTTCGGTGTGTTTTGGAATGGTGGCATGACCACTGGAGTTCCTATCGACATTCCTGTTGTCTGCGCCTCTCCTGAGTTGTAGTAGGAACTCCGGGAATCCTTTACCAATGAAGCAGGGAAAGGAACACTCATCTCGAGGGAAAAGGGGGAAACGGGGATCCTCTTCAGTTTGGTGGAAACCTCGGTGTTCCTCTCGAGGGGACAGGGGTATGTCAGGGAACTTCCTGAGTTGCTACAAGGGTGTGAAGGAACCCTTCGTGGTTCAAGAGGGAAGGTTTGATTTCCCTGGAAATGCTGCAGCGGAAAAGGGCCTCATCTCGCCTGGAGGGGAGAGACACCTGGTTTTTCTAGAGTTGCGGCAGGTTCCTCTTGAGTTAAGACGGGGACCTCAGGGAACTGCTCGTGTGGCCTCAGGAAAGGCCAGTCTCCATGCGAGTTGCGAGGGGCATCTCGGGATTCCTCTCCAGTCGGTGCCGGGACCTATGTCCTCTTCTGAAGCGGAGGTCGGAACCTGAGGTTTACTCTCCAGGGCTGACATGGATTTTGGGGTTCCTTTGGAGTCTCCACAGGGGAGTCAGGCCTTGTCTCGAGTCGAGTCATGCACGTCCGCTTTTCTACACAGCTGTAGCATCAGTGTCAGGCTTCCCGTCGAGTTGACACAGGAATCTGGCGCTTTCCCTCGAGGCTTTCCCACAGGGCTGTCACACCTGCCACCGTGGTGTGACTCGATACTCGGGGTGACAGTCGAGGCAGGACAGGGAATTCAGGTTCCTCTGGACTGGACTGAGACTTGTGGGGGTCTTTGGGAATGGTGGCACTAGACCTGGATTTCCTCTCGACTTTCCTGTTGAGAGCGCCTCACCTTGAGGTGTGACGGGAATGCCGAGAAACCTGGACGGACAAAGCAGGGAATGAAACCCATATCTGGAGGGAGAGGCGGAAACCGGGGCTCCTCGGGAGTTTCCTGGAACCTGTGGTGTTCCTCTCGAGGGGAGAGGGGTATGTCGAGGACCTTCTTGAGGTGCTCCAAGGGTGTGAAGGAGCCCTTGCCGGTTCCAGTGGGAAGGTGTGATTTCCCTCGGGAAGCCACAGCAGAAAAGGTGCTCATCTCGCCTGGAGGGGAGAGCCTCCTGGTTTTGGTCGAGATTCGGCAGCTTGCTTTTGATTTACGACGGGGACCTCAGGGACCTGCTCGTGTGGCCTCAGGAAAGGCCAGACACCATGCGAGGTGCGAGGGGCCTCTCGGGATTCTTCTCCAGTCGGTGCCGGGTCCTAAGTCCTCATCCGGATCGGAGACCAGGAAGGGGGTTTCCTCTCCAGCGCTGACATGGATTTGGGGTCCATCTGGAGTCTCCACAGGGGAGTCAGGCCTCGTTTCAAGTGGAGACTTGCACGTCCACTTTCCTCCCGAGCTGTAGCAGCAGTGTCCAGCTTCTTGTTGAGCTTTCCCGCGAATCTTTCTCACAGGGCTTTCACACGTGCCACTGTGGTGTCATTCGATACTCGGGGTGACAGTGGAGGCAGTGCAGGGGCCTCTCGGGATTCCTCTCCAGTCGTTGCCGGGTCCTAATTCGTCGCCTGGTCCCGAGGCCAGAACCTGAGCTTTCTTTTCCTGTGCTGACATGGATCTCGGTGTTGCTCTGGAGTCTCCACTGGGGAGTCAGGCCTCCTCTCGAGTGGAGACATGCACGTCAGTTTGCCTCCTGAGCTGTAGCAGCAGATTCAGTCTTCCCGGCGAGTTGACACAGGGATCTGTGTCTTTCCCTGGAGGCTTTCCCACAGGGTTGTCAGACATGGCACCATGGTGTGAGTCAATACTCGGGGTGACAGTTGAGGCAGTGCAGGGAAATCAGGTTCATCTGGAGTGGACTTAGACATGTGGGGGTCTTTGGGAATGGTATCATGACCCCTGGAGTTCCTCTGGACTTTCCTGTTGAGAGTGCCTCCCCTTGAGATGCGACGGGAATGCCAGGAATCCTTTACCGATGACGCAGGGAAAGGAACTCTCATCTCGAGGGCAAAGGGGGAAACGAGGTTCCTCTTGAGTTTTCTGGAACCCTCGGTGTTCCTCTTGAGTGGAGTGCGGTATGTCAGGGAACTTCTTGAGTTGCTACAAGGGTGTGAAAGACCCTTCGAGGTTCAAGAGAGAAATTGTGATTTCCCTCCAGAGGCCACAGTGGAAAAGGGCCTCATCTCGTCTGTAGAGGAGAGGCTGCTGATTTTTCTCGAGTTGCGGCAGGTTCGTCTCGAATTATGGTGGGGACCTCAGGGATCCGCTAGTGTGGCCTCAGGAAAGGCCAATGTCCATGCTAGTTGCGTGGGGCCTCTTGGGATTCCTGTCCAGTCGGTGCCGGGTCCTAAGTCCTCATTTGGAGATGAGGCCGGAACCTGAGAATTCCTCTCCAGAGATGACATTGATCTTGGGGTTCCTCTGGAGTCTCCAGAGGGGAATCAGGCCTCGTCTCGAGTGGAGACATGCACGTCAGTTTGTCTCCTGAGCTGTAGCTGCAGTGTCAGTCTTCCCGGCGAGTTGACACAGGGATCTGTGTCTTTCCCTCGAGGCTTTCCCACAGGGCTGTCACACATGCCACTGTGGTGTGAGTCAATACTCAGGGTGACATTCGAGGCAGTACAGGGAAATCAGGTTCCTCTGGAGTGGACTGAGACATTTGGGGGTCTTGTGGATAGGTGGCACGACACCTGGAGTTCCTCTGGACATTCCTGTTGAGAGCCCCTCCCCTT
Organism: Kobus ellipsiprymnus; assembly: GCA_006410655.1. Lineage (NCBI taxonomy): Eukaryota > Metazoa > Chordata > Mammalia > Artiodactyla > Bovidae > Kobus > Kobus ellipsiprymnus. Next base: position 600,770 of record SJYR01001021.1, read on the forward strand.
GAGATGCGACGGGAATGCCGGGAATCCTTTACTGACGAAGCATGGAAAAGAACCCTCATCTCGAACGAGAAGGGGGAAACGGGGCTCCACTTGAGTTTGGTGGATCCCTCGGTGTTCCTCTCGAGTAGAGAGGGGTATTTTGGGGAACGTCTTGCGTTGCTACAAGGGTGTGAAGGACCCTTCGAGGTTCAAGAGAGAAGGTGTGATTTCCCTCCAGAGGCCACAGTGGAGTAGGGCCTCATCTCGCCTGGAGGGGAGAACCTCCTCGTTTTTCTCGTATCATGCATGTTCCTCTAGAATAACGACGGGTACTTCAGGGACCCGCTCGTGTGGCCTCAGGGAAAGCCAATCTCCATGCGAATTGTGAGGGTCCTCTTGGGATTCCTCTCCAGTCGGTGCCAGGTACTAAGTCCTTGTCTGGAGCCGTGGCCGGAAACTGAGGTTTGCTCTTCAGGGCTAGCATGGGTCTTGGGGTTCCCCTGTATTTTCCAAAGAGGAGTCAGACCTCGTCTCGAGTGGAGTCAAGCACGTCCGCTTTCCTTCCAAGCTGTAGTAGCAGTGTCAGGCTTCCCGTCGAGTTGACACAGGGATCTGGGTCTTTCATTCGAGGCTTTCCCACAGGACTGTCACACGTGCTACCGTGGTATGAGTCAATACTCGGGGTGACAGTGGAGGCAGTGCAGGGAAAACAGGTTCCTGTGGAGAGGACTGAGACATTTGGGGGTCTTTTGGAATGCTGGCACGAACCCTGGAGTTCCTCTCGACTTTCCTGTTGAGAGCACCTCCACTTGTGATGGAACAAAAACACCGGGAATACATTCCCGACGGGGCAGGGAAAGGAACAATCATCTCGAGCAGAGGAGGGGGAAATTGGTCACCTCTTGATTTGTGGCGGGACAGTCGGTGTTCCTCTCGAGTGGAGATGGGTATGTAGCCAGACTCCTTGAGTTGCTGCATGGGTGTGAAGGACCCTTTCGAGTTTCAAGAGGGAAGGTGTGATTGCCCTCTAGAAGCTGCAGTAGAAAAGGGCCTCATCTCGCCTGGAGGGGAGAACCTCCTCGCTTTTCTCGGGTTGCAGTAGGTTCCTCTTGATATACGACGGGGACCTCTTGGTTCCACTCGTGTGGCCTCAGGAAAGGCCAGTCTCCATGCGAGTTGCGAGGGGCCTCTCAGGATTCCTCTCCAGTCATTGCCGGGTCCTAAGTCCTCGTCTGGAGCCGAGGCCGGAAACTGAGTTTTCCTCTCAAGTAATGAGATGGTAATTGGGGTTCCTCTGGAGTCTCCAAGGTGGTTTCAGGCCTCGTCTCGAGTGGTGACATGCACGCCAGTTTGCCTCATGAGCTGTAGCAGCAGTGTCAGTCTTCCCGGCGAGTTGACACAGGGATTTTTGTCGTTCCCTCGAGGCTTTCCCACAGGGCTTTCACACGTGCCACCGTGGGGTGAGTCGATACTCTGGGTGACATTCGAAGCAGTACAGGGAAATCAGGTTCCTCTGTAGTGGACTGAGACATTTTGGTGTCTTTTGGAATGGTGGCACGACACCTGAAGTTCCTCTCGACTTTCTTGTTGAGAGCACCTCCCCCTGAGATGTGACGGGGAATCCGGGAATATTTAACCGACAAAGTAGGGAAAGGAACCCTCATAACGAGGGAGAAGGGGGAAACAGGGCTCCAGTTTTGTTTGGTGAATCCCTCAGTGTTCCTCTCAATTAGAGAGGGGTATTTTGGGGAACGTCTTGAGTTGGTACAAGGGTGTGAAGGACCCTTTGAGTTTCAAGAGGGAAGGTGTGATTTCCCTCGAGACGCCGCAGCGGAAAAGGGCCTCAATTCGCCTGGAGGGGTGAACCTCTTCCTATTTCTCGAGTTGCGGCAGGTTCCTCTCGAGGTACGACGGGGACCTCAGGGACCTGCTCGTGTGGACTCAGGAAAGGCCAATCTCCATGCGAGTTGCAAGGGGCCTCTCGGGATTCCTCTCCAGTCCATGCCGGGTCCTAAGTCCTCTTCTGGAGCCGAGGCCGAATCTGAGGTTTCCTCTCCAGTAATGAGATGGATATTGGGGTTTCTCTGGAGTCTCCACATGGGTGTCAGGCCTCGTCTCGAGTGGAGACATGCACGTCATTTTGCCTCCTGAGCTGTAGCAGCAGTGTCAGTCTTCCCGGCGAGTTGACCCAGGGATCTGTGTCTTTCCCTTGAGGATTTCCCACAGGTCTGTCACAGCAGCCCCTGGAGTGTGAGTCAATACTCAGGGTGACATTCGAGGCAGTACAGGGTAATCAGGTTCCTCTGGAGTGGACGGAGACATTTGGGGGTCTTGTGGAATGTTGGCATGACACCTGAAAATCCTCTGGACTTTCCTGTTGAGAGCGCCTCCCTTTGAAATGTGACGGGAATGCCAGGAATCCTCTACCGACGAAGCATGGAAAGGAACCCACTTCTCGAGGGAGAAGGGGAAACGAGGCTCCACTTGAGTTTGGTGGATCCCTCGGTGTTTCTCTTGAGTAGAGAGAGGTATGTCGGGGAACGTCTTGAGTTGCTACAAGGATGTGAAGGACCCTTCGAGGTTCATGAGAGGTGTGATTTCCCTCCAGACGCCACAGCAGAAAAGGGCCTCATCTCGCCTGGAGGGGAGAAGCTCCTCGTTGTTCTCGAGTTGTGGCAGGTTCCTCTCAATTTACAACAGGGACTTTGGGGACCCACTCGTGTGGCCTCAGGGAAGGCCAGTCTCCATGGGAGTTGGGAGCATCCTCTTGGGATTCCTCTCCAGTCAGTGCCAGGTACTAAGTCCTTATCTGAAGCTGGGGCCAGAACCTGAGGTTTCCTCTTCAGGGCTGGCATGGATTTGGGGTACCCCTGGAGTCTCCACAGGGCAGTCTGGCATCTTCTCGAGTGGAGTCATGTACGTCCACTTTGCTTCTGAGCTGTAGTAGCAGTGCCAGGCTTCCCGTCGAGTTAACACAGGGATCTGGAGCTTTCCCTCGTGGCTTTCCCACAAGGCTGTCACACGTGCCACCATGGTGTGGGTGGATACTCAGGGTGACAGTCGATATAGTACAGGGAAATCAGGTTTCTCTGGAGAGGACTGAGACATTTGTTGGTCTTTTGAATGCTGGCACGACCGCTTGAGTTCTTCTCGACTTTCCTGATTTGAGCGCCTCCTCTTGAGATGAATCGGGAACACGGGGAATCATTTCTGGACGAAGCAAGGAAAGGAAACCTCAACTCCAGCAGAGGAGAGGGAAACAAGGCTCCTCGTGTTTCTGGCAGGACCCTAAGTGTTCCTCTCGAGTGGAGACGGGTATGTCGGGGAACTTCTTGATTTGCTATAAGGTGTGAAGTACCCTTTAGAGGTTCAAGATGGAAGGTGTGATTTCCCTGGAAATGCCACAGTGGAAAAGGGCCTCACCTCGCCTGAAGGGGAGAACCTCTTGTTTTTTTTACGAGTTGACACATGTTCCTCTCAAGTTACGATGAGGACCTCAGGAACCTGCTCGTGTGGCCTCAGGAAAGGAGAGTCTCCATGCTAGTTGCGAGAGGCCTCTCCGGAATCATCTCCAGTCGGTCTGGGTCCTAAGTCCTCGTCTGGAGACGAGGCCGGAACCTGAGGTTTCCTCTCCAGTGCTGGCATGGATCATGGGGTTCCTCTGGAGTCTCCACAGGGCAGTCAGGCCTATTCTCTAGTGGAGACCTGCACTTCCGCTTTCTTTCCGAGCTGCGGAAGCAGTGTCAGGCTTCCCATCAAGTTGACATGGGGATATGGGGCTTTCACTCAAGGCTTTCCCACAGGGCTGTCACACGTGCCACCGTTGTATGAGTCGATAATCAGGGTGACAGTTGAGGCAGTGCAGGGAAATCAGGTTCCTCTGGAGTGGACTTAGACATTTGGGGGTCTTTTGGAATGGTGACAGGACCCCTGGAATTCCTCTCGACTTTCCTGTTGAGAGCACCTCCTCTTGAGATGGGACAGGATCACCGGGAATCCATTCCTGACGAGGCAGGGAAAGGAACAATCATCTTCAGCGGAGGAGGGGGAAACGGGGCTCCTCCTGAATTGTGGTGAGACCTTCGGTGTTCCTCTTGAGTGGAAACGGGTATGTCGGGGAACTTTTTGAGTTGCTGCAAGGGTGTGAAGGACCTTTCTGAGGTTCAAGAGGTAAGGTGTGATTTCCCTCAAGATGCCGCAGTGGAAAAGGGCCTCATTTTGCCTGGAGGGGAGACCCTCCTCCTTTTTAACGAGTTGCGGCAGGTTCCTCTCCAGTTATGATGGAGACCTCAGGACCTGCTCCTTTGGCCTCAGGAAAAGCTGGTCTTATGTGAGTTGCGAGGGGCCTCTCAGGATTCCTCTCCAGTCGGTGCCGGGTCCTACATCCTCGTCTGTATCGGAGGCCGGAAACTGAGGTTTCCTCTCCAGTAATGAGATCGATATTGGGGTTCCTCTGGAGTCTCCACAGGAGTTTCAGGCCTCGACTCGAGTGGAGACAGGCAGGTCAGTTTGCCTCCTAAGCTGTATCAGCAGTGTCAGTCTTCCCAGTGAGTTGACACAGGAATCTGTGTCTTTCCCTCGAGGCTTTCCACAGGGCTGTCATGTGCCACCATGGTGTGAATCGATACTCAGGGTGAAATTCGAGTCAGTACAGGGAAATCAGGTTCCTCTGGGGTGGACTGAGCCATTTGTTGATTTTTCGGAATAGTGGCATGACACCTGGAGTTCTTATCTTTCCTATTGAGAGAGCCTGCACTTGAGATGTGACCGGAATGCTGGGAATCTCTTACCGACGAAGCAGGGAAAGGAACCCTCATCTCGAGGGAGATGGGGGAAACGGGGCTCCTCTTGAGTTTGGTGGAATCTTCGGTGTTCCTCTCGAGTGGAGAGTGTTATGTCAGGGAACTTCTTGAGTTGTTACAAGGGTGTCAAGGACCCCTTCGAGGTTCAAGAGGGAAGGTGTGATTTTCCTGGAGATGCCACTGGAAAAGGGCCTCATCTCGCATGGAGGGGAAGGCCTCCTGGTTTTTCTCGAGTTGAGGCAGGTTCCTCTCGATTTACGACGGGGACTTCAGGGACCCGCTCGTGTGGCATCAGGAAAGGTTAGTCTCCTTGTGAGCTGCGATGGAACTCTTGGGATTTCTCTCTAGTCGGTGCCGGGTCCTAAGTCCTCCTCTGAAGCCGAGACTGGAACCTGAGGTTTCCTCTCCAGGGCTGACATTGATCTTGGGTTTCCTCTGGGGAGGTAGGCCTCGTCTCGAGTGGAGTCATGCATGTCCGCTTTCCGTGAGAGCTGTAGCAGCAGTGTCAGGCTTCCTGTCGAGTTGACACAGGGACCTTGGACTTTCCCTGGAGGCTTTTCCACTGGGCTGTCACACGTGCCACCGTGGTGTGAATGATACTCGGGGTGACAGTCGAGGCAGTGCAGGGAAATCAAGTTTCTCTGGAGAGGACTGAGACATGTGGGGCTCTTTTGGAATGCTGGCACGGCAGCTGGAGTTCCCCTCGACTTTCCTGATATGAGCGTCTCCTCTTGAGATGCGGTGGAACAGCAGGAATCATTTCCGGACGAAGCAAGGAAAGGCACCCTCAACTCAAGCGGAGGAGGAGGATACGGGGCTCCTCCTGTTTTTGGCGGGACCCTGGATGTTCCTCTCGAGTGGAGACGGGTATGTTGGGCAACTTCTTGAGTTGCTGCAAGGGTGTGAGGGAACCTTTCGAGGTTCAAGATAAAAGGTGTGATTTCCCTGGAGACTCTGCAATGGAAAAGTCCTCATCTCGCCTGGAGGGGAGAACCTCCCTTTCTTCTCAAGTTGCGGCAGGTTCCTCTCAAGTTATGATGGGGACCTCAGGAACCCACTCGTGTGACATCAGGAAAGGCCAGTCTAAATGCAAGTTGCGAGGGGCCTCTCAGGATTCCTCTCCAATCGGTGCTGGGTCCTAAGTCCTCATCTGGAGCCAAGGCCGGAACTTGAGGTTTCCTCTCCACTGCAGACATGGACCTTGGGGTTCCTCTGGAGTCTCCACAGGGGAGTCAGTCCTTGTCTCGAGTGGAGTCTTGCACGTCCACTTTCCTCCCAAGCTGTAGCAGCAGTGTCAGGCTTCCCGTCATGTTGACACAGGGATCTGGGGCTTTCCCTCGAGGCTTTCCCTCATGGCTGTTACAGTTGCCACCTTGGTGTGAGTCAATACTCGGGGTGACAGTCGAGGCAGTGCAGGGAAATCAGGTTTAAATGAAGTGGACTTAGACATTTGGGGGTCTTTTGGAATGGTGGTACGACCCCTGGAATTCCTCTCGACTTCCCTGTTGAGAGCGCCTCCTCTTGAGATGGGACAGAAACACCGAGAATCCATTCCTGACAAGGCAGGGAAAGGAACAATCATCTGAAGCAAAAGAGTTGGAAATGGGGCTCCTCTTGCGTTGTGGCGGGACCCTCGTTGTTCCTCTCGAGTGGAGATGGCTATGTCAGGGAAATTCTTGAGTTGCTGAAAGGGTGTGAAGGACCCTTTCGAGGTTCAAGATGGAAGGTGTGATTTCCCTGGAGACGCCACAGCGGAAACGGCCTCATCTCGTCTGGAGGGGAGAACCTCCTGGTTTTTATCGAGTTGCGGCAGGTTCCTCTCGAGTTAAACGGGGACCTCAGGAACCCGCTTGTGGGGCCTCATGAAAGGCCAGTCTCCTTGGGAGTTGTGAGGGGCCTTTCGGGAATCCTCTCCAGTCAGTGCTGGGTCCTAATTCCTCGTCTGGAGCCGAGGCCTTAAGCTGAGGTTTCCTCTCCAGTAATGAGATGGATATTGGTGTTCCTCTGGAGTCTCCACAAGGGTGTCAGGCCTCATCTCGAGTGGAGACCTGCACGTCCGCTTTCCTCCAGAGCTGTAGGAGCAGTGTCAGTCTTCTCGTAGAGTTGACACAGGGATTTGGGGCTTTCCCTCGAGGATTTCCCACAGGGCTGTCACACGTGCCACCGTGGTGTGTTTCGATACTCGGGGTGACAGTCAAGGCAGTACAGGTAAATAAGGTTCATCTGGAGTGGACTTAGACATTTGGGGGTCCTTTGTAATGGTGACGTGACGCCTGGAGTTCCTCTCGACTTTCCTGTTTAGAGCCCCTCCTCTTGAGATGGGACGAGAATACCGGGAAATGATTCCCGACAAAGCAGGGAAAGGAACAATCATCTCGAGCGGAGGAGGGGGAAACGGGGCTCCTCTTGAGTTTGGTGGAACCCTCGGTGTTCCTCTCAAGTGGAGAGGGTTATTTCGGGGAACTTCTTGAGTTGCTACAAGGGTGTGAAGGACCCCTTGGAGGTTCAATAGGGAAGGTGTGATTTCCCTCGAGATGCTGCAGAGGAAAATATCATCATCTCGCCTGGAGGGGAGAGGCTTCTGGTTTTTCTCGAGTTGCGTCAGGGTCTTCTCGAGTTACGAAGGGGACCTCAGGGACCCGTTAATTTGGCTTCAGGAAAGGCCAGTCTCCATGGGAGTTGCGAGGGACCTCTCAGGAATCCTCCCCAGTTGGTTCCGAGTCGTAAGTCCTCTTCTGGAGCCGAGGCCAGAACCTGAGGTTTCCTTTCCAGTGCTGGCATCGATCTTGGGGTTCCTCTGGAGTCTCCAGAGGGGAGTCAGAGCTTGTCTTGAGTGGAGACCTGCACATCAGTTTACCTCCCATGCTGTAGCAGAAGTGTCAGGCTTCCCGTTGAATTAACACAGGGATATGAGGTGTTTCCTTGAGGCTTTCCCACAGGGCTGTCACACGTTCCACCTTGGTGTGAGTTGATACTCGGGGTGACAGTTGAGGCAGTGCAGAGAAATCAGGTTCATCTGGAGTGGACTTAGACATTTAGGGGTCTCTTGGAATGGTTGCATGACCCCTGGAGTTCCTCTCGACTCTCCTGTTAAGAGCACCTCCTCTTGAGTTGGGACGGGAACACCGGGAATCCATTCCCGACGAAGCAGGGAAAAGAACAATCATCTCGAGCGGAGGTGGGGGAGACGGGGCTCCTCTTAAGTTGTGGCGGGACTCTAGGTATTCCTCTCTGGTGAAGACGTGTATGTCGGGGATCTTCTTGAGTTGCTGCAAGGGTGTGAAGCACCTTTCCGAGGTTCAAGAGGGATGGTGTGATTTCCCTCGAGACACAGCAGCGGAAAAGGGCCTCATCTCGCCTGGAGGGGAGAACCTCCTCGTTTTTCTTGAGTTGCAGAAGGTTCCTCTCGAGTTACGACAGGGACCTCAGGGACCCGCTCCTGTGGCCTCAGGAAAGGCCAGTCTCCATGCGAATTTGAGGCACCTCTTGGGATTCCTCTCCAGTCGGTGCCGGGTCCTAATTCCTCGTCTGGATCCGAGGCAGGAAAGTGAGGTTTCCTCTCCAGTAATGAGATGGACATTGGGGTTCCCCTGGAGTCTCCGCACGGGTGTCAGGCCTCGTCTCAAGTGGAGACATTCCCATCAGTTTGCCTCCTGAATTGTAGCAGCAGTGTCAGTCTTCCCGGCAAGTTGACACAGGTATGTGTGTCTCCCCTCAAGGCTTTCCCACAGGGCAGTCACACGTGCCACCGTGGTGTGAGTTGATACTCTGGGTGACATTCAAGGCAGTACCGGGAAATCAGGCTCCTCTAGAGTGGACTGATGCTGGGAGCCAGTGTAAGGAATCCTGCCCGTGACAAGGTCATGCGAAAGGAAGCCTGACAAACGCAAGGACGTGACAGCTTCAGGGTTTCCTCCTGGATTTTCGTGAGCATCCCCTCCCCCAAGACCAGAGTCTGCCTGCTTTACTGTGTTATGCTTTCCACCTACTCTTCTGTCATTAACAGGGGGCTGTTCCCCTACCATCTTTTTCTGGAAAAAAATTAGATCTTTTAGATAATAAATCTCCTGGGCATAATACGAGTGTTTCAATCCAAAAGCCCCTCTGTTGGCTTTCTAGCCTGCCTGCAGAACTCGTCCAGCGGCGCATGTGATTGTTTGAGGCCTCCTGACCACAGGAGGCACAGGAAGCTTAAAACATCCTAGGAATGTAGGGGTTTCGTCAAAATCATAAGAATAGGACTGTTTAAAGGTTTCATTTGTTGAGCCAATAATTGCTACCAAATTTTTATATCCTTTATTTTTAGATATAGTTGTTATATAGAAAAACAAGTGGCAGACCTGGTATTAGCAACATTAGATCTTTGAGTTAAGTACCTTCTTTGTTATAGCCCACTGCACCTTTTTTCTATAGAGATGTAACTTTAGTGCTTTAAGGAGATGCAGATTAAAGAAAAACACTTCAGAGGAAACAAGATTAACATTCATTACGGAAGAGAGCCAAAAAGTGTTAGCAAGCCTCTTGGCCAGAAGATAATGTAAATCACCTGAGATCTTTTGTATACAAAAAGATATACAGAAAGAGTCTGGGCTGCTAACGCTAGATAATTTTGTATTAACCATTGATCTCTATGTACAATCAAAAAGGTATAAAAGCCCTTCTGAAAAACAGAGGCCGAAGCCAGTCGCTGGACTGGTTTCCCCCGTGTCTCTTCTTTACTCTAATTTCAGGCTGAATTCCCATCTGGGGCGTGGAAGCTCACCGTGTCTACTTACTTGTCCTGGCTTTTAAGATCCTTAAGAGAGAGAGGCCAAGGCGGGGCACTCTCCGATATTCAAACGGACGCTGGTGGCCTAACGTAGATGGTGCAGGCTCCTTGTCAGGAACTTTATTGGTTTTCCACATAAACCAAGTTATTCAGCCTCTTTTCTCCACTTAATTTTCTTACTACACTATTTTTATCTAATCTAATCCTATATTTTTATATTAATAAATAAATAAGATTTCATTGCCAACGCTGTTGGCTTCGAATTCCCTGGATCCAATGGGGCTGGACCCCAGCAGACTGAGGCATTTGGGGGTCTTTTGGAATGGTAGCATGACACCTGGAGTTCCTCTCGAATTTTCTGTTGAAAGCGCCTCCACTTGAGGTGTGATGGGAACACCGGGAATCCATTTCTGACGAAGCAGGGAAAGGAACAATCATTTCGAGCAGAGGAGGGGGAAACGGGGCTCCTCTTGAATTGTGGCGGGATCTTCAGTGTTCCTCTCGAGTGGAGACAGGTATGTCAGGGAACTTCTTGAGCTACTACAAGCAGCTCAAGGGAAATCATAACTTCTTGAGTTCAAAAAAGAAGTTGTGATTTCCCTAGAGCCGCCAGAGTGGAAAAGGGCCTCATCTCGCCTGGAGGGGAGAGCCTCCTGGTTTATCTCGAGTTGCAGCAGTTTCCTCTCGAGTTACAACGGGGATGTCAAACCCACTCGTGGGGCCTCACGAAAGGCCAGACTCCATACGAGTTGCGAGGGCCCTCTTGGGATTCCTCTCCAGTCGATGCAGAGTCCTAAGTCCTCGTCTGAAGCCGAGGCCGGAACCTGAGGTTTCCTCTCCAGGGCTGACATGGATCTCGGGAATACTCTGGAGTCTCCACAGGGGAGTCAGGCCTCGTCTCAAGTGGAGTCATGCACGTCCGCTTTCCTTCCGAGCTGTAGCAGCAGTGTCAGGCTTCCCGTCATGTTGACACCGGTATCTGGGGATTTCCTTCAAGGCTTTCCCACAGGGCTGTCACACGAGCCACCGTGGTGTGAGTCGATACTTGGGGTGACAGTCAAGGCATTTCAGGGAAATCAGTTTCCTCTGGAGACGACTGAGACATTTGGGGGTGTTTTGGAACGGTGGCACGACCCCTGGAGTTCCTCTCGACTTTCCTGTTAAGAGCTCCTCCACTTGAGATGGGACAGGAACACCGGTAATCCATTCCTGACAAAGCAGGGAAAGGAACAATCATTTCGAGCAGAGGAGGGGGAAACGGGGCTCCTCTTGAGTTGTGGCGGGACCTTCAATGTTCCTCTCGAGTGGAGATGGGTATGTCGGGGAACTTCTTGAATTGCTGCACGGGTGTGAAGGACCTTTGTGAGGTTCAAGAGGGAAGGTGTGATTTCGATAGGGATGCCGCAACTTAAAAGGGAAATTTCTCCTGGAGGGGAGAACCTCCTCATTTTTCTCGAGTTGCAGCTGGTTCCTCTCGTATTACGATGGGGACCCCAGAGACCCGCTCCTATGGCCTCATGAAAGGCCAGTCTCCATGTGAATTGCAAGGGGCCTCTCGGGAATTCTCTCCAATCGGTGCCGCGTCCTAACTCCTCTTCTGGAGCTGAGGCCGGAACCTGAGGTTTCCTCTCCAGTGCTGGCATGGATATTGGCGTTCTGCTGGAGTCTCCACAGGGCATTCAGGCCTCGTCTCGAGTGGAGACCTGCACGTCCGCTTTCCTCCCGACCTGTAGCACCAGTGTCAGGCTTCCCCTCGAGTTCACACTTGGATCTGGAGCTTACCCTCGAGGCTTTCCCAAAGGGCTGTCACATGTCCCACCGTGGTGTGAGTCGATACTCATGGTGACAGTTGAGGCAGTGCAGGGAAATCAGGTTCATCTGGTGTGGTCGACATTTGGGGGTATTTTGGAGTGGTGGAACGACCCCTGGAGCTCCTCTCAACTTTCCTGTTGAGAGCGCATCCTCTTGAGATGGGACGGGATCACCGGTAATCCATTTCTGACGAAGCAGGGAAAGGAACAATCATTTCGAGCAGAGGAGGGGGAAACGGGGCTCCTCTTGAGTTGTTGCGGGACCTTCGGTGTTCCTCTTGAGTGGTGACGGGTATGTCGGGGAACTTCTTGAGTTGCTGCAAGGGTGTGAAGTACCTTTTCGAGGTTCAAGAGGGAAGATGTGATTTCCCTCGAGATGCCACAGCAGAAAAGGTGTTCATCTCGCCTGGACGGGGGAACCTCCTCCTTTTACTCGAGTTGCAGCAGGTCCCTCTCGAGTTACGACCAGGACCTCAGGGACCCGCTCGTGTGGCCTCAGGAAAGGCCAGTCTCCATGTGAGTTGCGAGGGGCCTCTCGGGAATCCTTTCCAGTCAGTGCTGGGTCCTAAGTCCTTGTCTGGAGCTGAGGCTGGAACCTGAGGTTTCGTCTCCAGTGCTGCAATGAAACTTGGGGTTCCTCTGGAGTCTCCACAGGGGAGTCAGACCTCATCTCGAGTGGAGACCTGCACGTGTGCTTTCCTCCCGAGCTGTAGCAGCAGTGTCAGGCTTTCCGTCGAGTTGATACAGGTATCTGGAGCTTTCCCTCGAGGCTTTCCCACAGGGCTGTCACACGTGCCACCGTGGTGAGTCGATACTCGGGGTGACAGTTGAGGAAGTGCAGGGAAATCAGGTTCATCGAAGTGGGCTTAGACATTTGGGGGTCTTTTGGAATAGTGTCACGACACCTGGAGTTCCTCTTGACTTTCCTGTTGAGAGCGCCTCCCCCTTGTGATGTGATGGGAATGCCGGGAATCCTTTAACGAAGATGAAGGGAAAGGAACCCTCATCTCGAGGGAGAAGGGGGAAACGGGGCTCCTCTTGAGATTTGTGGAACCCTCGGTGTTCCTCTCGAGTGGAGAGGGGTAGGTCGGGGAACTTATTCAGTTGCTACAAGTGTTGGAAAGACCCCTTCGAGGTTCAAGAAGGAAGGTATGATTTCCCTTGAGATGCTGCAACGGAATAGGGCCTCATCTTGCCTCGAGGGGAGAGCCTCCTGGTTTTACTCGAGTTGTGGCAGGTTCCTTTCGAGTTACAACGGGGACCTCAGGGACCTACTCGTGTGGCCTCAGGAAAGGCTAGTCTCCATGCAGATTGCGAGGAGCCTCTCAGGAAATTCTCCAGTCGGTGCTGGGTCATAGGTCCTCATCTGGAGCCAAGGCCAGAACCTGAGTTTTCCTCTGCAGTGCTGGCATGCATCTTGGAGGTGTTCTGGAGTCTCCACATGGGAGTCAGGCCTTGTCTAGAGTGGAGACCTGCACATTCGGTTTCCACTCGAGACTAAGTAGCAGTTTCAGTCTTCCCGGCGAGTTGACACAGGGATACGTGTCTTTCTCTCGAGGCTTTCCCACAGGGCTATCACACGTGCAGCTGTGTAGTTAGTCGATACTTGGCGTGAAAGTTGAGGTAATGCAGGGAAATCAGGTTCCTCTGGAGTGGACTGAGACATTAGGGGGTCTTTTTGAATGGTGGCACGACACCTGGAGTTCCTCTCTACTTTCCTGTTGAGAGCTCCTGCACTTGAGATGCAACGGGAATGCCGGGAATCCTTTATGGAAGAAGCATGGTAAGGAACCCTCATCTCGAGGGAGAAGCGGGAAACGGGGCTCCTCTTGAGTTTGGTTGAACCCTCGGTGTTCCTCTAAAGTGGAGAGGGGTATGTTCGGGAACTTCTTTAGTTGCTACAAGGGTGTGAAGAACCCCTACGAGGTTCAAGAGGGAAGGTGTGATTTCCCTCGTGACGCTGAAACGGAAAAGAGCCTCATCTCGCCTGGAGGGGAGAGCCCCCTGGTTTTTCTGGAGTTGAGGCAGGTTCCTCTCGAGTTACGACGGGGACCTCAGGGACCGGCACGCGTGGCCTCAGGAAAGGCCATTCTCCATGCGAGTGGCGAGGGACCTCTTGGGAATCCACTCCAGTCGGTGGCGGGACTTATGTCCTCTTCTGGAGCGGAGGTCGAGACCTTAGGTTTCGTCTCCAGTGCTGGCACGGCCTTTGGGGTTCCTCTGGAGTCTCCAGAGGGGAATCAGGCCTCGTCTCGAATGGAGCCCTGCATGTCCGCTTTGCTTCCGAGCTATAGCAGCAGTATCAGGCTTCCCATCGAGTCGACACAGGGATCTGGGGCTTTCACTCGAGGCCTTGCCACAGGGCTGTCACGCGTGCCACCGTGGTGTGAGTCAATATTCAGGGTGACATTCGAAGCAGTCCTGGGAAATCAGGTTCCTCTGCAGTGGACTGAGACTTTTGGGGGTCTTTTGGAATGGTGGCACGACAGCTGGAGTTCCTCTCGACTTTCCTGTTGAGAGAGCCACCTCTTGAGTTGTGACGGGAACGCCGAAAATCCTTTCACGACGGAGGGAAGGGAACCCTCATCTAGCCGACGTGGGGGAAACGGGGCTCCTCTTGAGTTTGGCGGGATTATCAATCGATGTTCCTCTCGAGTGAAGAAGGGTATGTCAGAGAACTTCTTGATTTGCAGCAAGGGTGTGAACGAAACTTTCAAGGTTCACGAGGAAAGGTTAGATTTTTCTGGAGACGCCGCAGCAGAAAACAGCCTCATTTCGCCTGGAGGGGAGAACCTCCTGGTTTTTCTAGAGTTGCTGCAGGTTCCTCTCGAGTTATGGTGGGGACTTTAGGGACTCGCTCATGTGGCCTCAGGAAAGGCCAGTCTCCCTGCGAGTTGCGAGGGCCCTCTTGGGAAACCTCTCCATCCATATCCGGGTCCTAAATCCTGATCTGCAGCCGAGGCTGGAACCTGAGGTATCCTCTCCAGTGTTGGCATGGATCTTGGGGTTCCTCTGGAGTCTCCTCAGGGGAGTCAGGTGTCATATCCAGTGGAGAACTGCACGCCGCTTTCTTCCCAAATGTAGCAGCAGTGTCAGGCTTCCCGTCGAGTTGAAACAGCATTCTGGGGTTTCCCTCGAGGCTTTCCCACAGGGCTGTCACAAGTACCACAGTGGTGTGAGTCGATAGTCAGGGTGACAATTGGCAGTGCAGGGAAATCAGGTTCATCCGGAGTGGACTTAGACATTTGGGGGTCTTTTCGAATGGTGGCACGACCCCTGGAGTTCCTCTCGACTCTCCTGTTGAGAGCACCACCTCTTAAGACGGGACGGGATCACCAGGAAACCCTTCCCGACGAAACAGAGAAAGGAACAATCATCTCGATCAGAAGAGGGGGAAACAGGGCTCCTCTTGAGTTGTGGCGGGACCCACGGTGTTCCTCTCGAGTGGAGACGGCTGTGTTGGAGAACTTCTAGAGTTGCTGCAACGGTGTGAAGGACCTTTTTGAAGTTCAAGAGGGAAGGTGTGATTTCCCTCGATATGCTGCAGCTGAAAAAAACCTAATCTCGCCTGGAGGGAAGAACTTCCTCGTTTTTCTCGAGTTTCGGCTGGTTCCACTCGAGTTACGACAGGGACCTCAGGGACCCGCTCCTGTGGCCTCAAGAAAGGCCATTCTCCATGTGAGCTGCTAGGGGTATCTTGGGATTCCTCTCCAGTCGCTGCCAGGTCCTAAGTCCTGGTCTGGAGCCGAGGCTGGAAACAGATGTTTCCTCTCCAGTAATGAGATGGATATTGGGGTTCCTCTGGAGTCTCCACAGGGGTGTAAGGCCTCGTCTCGAGTGGAGACATGCATGTCAGTTTGCCTCCTGAGCTGTAGCAGCAGTGTTCGTCTTCCCGGCGAGTTGAAACAGGGATCTGTGTCTTTCCCTCGAGGCTTTCCAAACAGGGCTTTCACACCTGACACCGTGGTGTGAGTCAATACTCGGCGTGACATTCGAGGCAGTGCAGGGAACGTAGGTTCCTCTGGAGAGGACTGAGACATTTGGGGGTGTTTTGAAATGGTGACACGACACCTGGAGTTCCTCTCGACTTTCCGGTTATGAGCGCCTCGCCTTGAGATGCGACGGGAATGCCGGAAATCCTTTACCCATGAAGCAGGGAAAAAAACCCTCATCTCGAGGGAGAAGGTGGAACGGGGGCTCGTCTTGAGTTTGGTGGAACAATCGGTGTTCCTCTCGAGTGAGAGAGGGGTATGTCGGGGAACTTCTTGAGTTGCTACAAGGGTGTGAGGGACCCCCTTGAGGTTCAAGAGGGAACGTGTGATTTCCCTGGAGACACCACAGCGGAAAAGGGCCTCATCTCGCCTGCAGGGAAGAGCCTCCTGGTTTTTCTCGAGTTGCGGCAGGTTCCTCTCGAGTAATGACTGGGACCTCAGGGACCAGCTCCTGTGGCCTCAGGAAAGGCCAGTCTCCATGCGAGGTTCGAGGGGCCTCTTCGGATTTCTCTCCAGTCAGTGCCGGATCCTAAGTCCTCGTCTGAAGCCAAGGCCGAAATCTGAGGTTTCCTCTCCAGGGCTGACATGGATCTTGGGGTTCCCTGGAGTCTCCACAGGGGTGTCAGGCCACGTCTGGAGTGGAGACATGCACGTCAGTTTGCATTCTGAGCAGTAGCAGCAGTGTCAGTGTTCTTGGCGAGTTGACACAGGGATCTGTGGCTTTCCCTCGAGGCTTTCCCAAGGACTGTCACACGTGCCGCCGGGGTGTGAGTTGATACTCAGGGTGACATTCGAGGCAGTACAGGGTAATCAGGTTCCTCTGGATTTGACATAAACATTTGGGGGTCTTTTTGAATGGTGACACAACCCCTGGAGTTCCTCTCGACTTGCCTGTTGAGAGCGACTCCCCTTGAGATGGGAAGGGAATGTCGGGAATCCTTTACCAATGAAGCAGGGAAAGGAACCGACATCTCGAGGGAGAAGGGGGAAACGGGGCTCCTCTTGAGATGGGAGGAACCCTCGTTGTTCCTCTTGAGTGGAGACGTGTATATCGGGGAACTTCTTGAGTTGCCTCAAGGGTATAAGGACCCCTTCGAGGTTCAAGAGGGAAGATGTGGTTTCCCTTGAGATCCTGCAGCGGAAAAGGGCCTCATCTCACCTGGAGGGGAGAGACTCCTGGTGTTTTGCGATTTGCAGCAGGTTCCTCTCAAGTTACAACGGGGGCTTCAAGAACCCGCTTGTGTGGCCTCAGGAAAGGCCAGTCTCCATGAGAGGTGTGAGGGGCCTCTGGGGATTCCTCTCCAGTCGGTGCTGGGTCCTAAGTCCTCGTCTGAAGCCGAGGTCGGAACCTGAGGTTTTCTCTCAAGGGCTGACATGGATCTCGAAGTTCCTCTGGAGTCTCCACAGGGGAGTCAGGCCTCGTCTCAAGTGGAGACATGGACGTCTGCTTTCCTTCTGAGCTGTAGCAGCAGTGTCAAGCCGCCCATCGAGTTGACAAAGGGATCTGGGGCTTTCCCTTGAGGCTTTCCCACAGGGCTGTCACACGTGCCACCATGGTGTGAGTCAACACTCGGGGTGACAGTCGAAACAGTGCAGGGAAATCAGGTTCCTCTCGTGAGGACTGAGATATTTGGGGGTCTTTTGAAATGCTGGCAGGACAGCTGGAGTTCCTCTCGACTTTTCTGATTTTAGTGCCTCCTCTTGAGATTGATGGGGACACTGGGAATCATTTCCGGACGAAGCAAGGAAAGGAACCCTCAACTCGAGCGGAGGAGGGGGAAACAAGGCTCCTCTTTTACTTGGCGGGACTCTCGTTCTTTCTATCGAGTAGAGATGGATATATTGGGGAACTTCTTGAGGAGCTGTAAGGGTGTGAAGGACACTTTTGAGGTTCAGGAAGGAAGGTGTGATTTCCCTGGAGATGCCACAGCGGAAACGGCCTCATCTCGCCCGGAGGGGAGAGCCTCCTGGTTTTTCTCACGTTGCGGCAGGTTCCTCTCGAGTTACGATGGGGACCTCAGGGACCTGCTCGTATGGCCTCAGGAAAGGCCAGTCTCCATGCGAGTTGCTGGGGCCTTTTGGGATTCTGCTCCAGTTGGTGCCGGGTCCTAAGTCCTCGTCTGAAGCCGAGGCCAGAACCTGAGGTTTCCTCTCCAGGGCTGACATGGATCTTGAGGTTCCTTTGGAGTCTCCACAGTGGAGTCAGGCCACGTCTCGAGTGGAGTTATGCACGTCTGCTTTCCTTCCGAGCTGTAGCAGCAGTCAGGATTCCCAGCGAGTTGACATAGGATCTTTGTCGTTCCATCGAGGCTTTCCCACAGGGCTGTCACACGTGCCACCATGGTGTGAGTCGATACTCGGGGTGACAGTCGGGGCATTACATGGAAATCAGGTTCATGTGGAGTGGTTAGAGATATTCGGGGGTCTTTTGTAATGGTGGCAGTTCAGTTCAGTTCAGTTCAGTCACTCAGTCGTGTCCGACTCTTTGCGACCCCATGAATCGCAGCACACCAGGCCTCCCTGTCCATCACCATCTCCCGGAGTTCACTCAGACTCATGTCCATCATGTCCGTGATGCCATCCAGCCATCTCATCCTGGGTCGTCCCCTTCTCCTCCTGCCCCCAATCCCTCCCAGCATCAGAGTCTTTTCCAATGAACCAACTCTTCACATGAGGTGGCCAAAGTAGTGGAGTTTCAGCTTCAGCATCATTCTTTCCAAAGAAATCCCAGGGTTGATCTCCAGAATGGACTGGTTGGATCTTCTTGCAGTCCAAGGGACTCTCAAGAGTCTTCTCCAACACCACAGTTCAAACGCCTCAATTCTTCGGCGCTCAGCCTTCTTCACAGTCCAACTCTCACATTCATACATGACTACAGGAAAAACCATAGCCTTGACTAGACGGACCTTAGTCGGCAAGGTAATGTCTCTGCTTTTGAATATACTATCTAGGTTGGTCATAACTTTCCTTCCAAGGAGTAAGCGTCTTTTAATTTCATAGCTGCAGTCACCATCTGCAGTGATTTTGGAGCCCAGAAAA
>SJYR01001021.1:622571-648226 GCA_006410655.1 Kobus ellipsiprymnus
ATAACTGTGATATTGAATGGTTTGCCTTGGAGATGAACAGAGATCATTCTGTCATTTTTGAGATTGCATCCAAGTACTGCATTTTGAACTCTTCTGTTGACCATGAAGGCTACTCCATTTCTTCTGAGGGATTCCTGCCCACAGTAGTAGATGTAATGGTCATCTGAGTTAAATTCACCCATTCCAGTCCATTTTAGTTTGCTGATTCCTATTATGTCGACATTCACCCTTGCCATCTCTTGTTTGACCACTTCCAATTTGCTTTGATTCATGGACCTGACATTCCAGGTTCCTATGCAATATTGCTATTTACAGCATCGGATATTGCTTCTATCACTGGTCACATCCACAACTGGGTATTGTTTTTGCTTTGGCTCCATCCCTTCATTGTTTCTGGAGTTATTTCTCCACTGACCTCCAGTAGCATATTGGGCACCTAATGGTGGCAATGGCCCTGGAATTCCTCTCGACTTTACTGTGGAGAGCGCCTCCTCTTGAGATGCGACGGGACCGCCAGGAATCCTTTCCCTACGAAGCAGGGAAAGAAATCCTCATCTCGAGCGGAGGAGGGGGAAACGGGGCTCCACTTAAGTTTGAGGGAACCTCGGTGTTGCTCTCGAGTAGAGACGGGTATGTTGGGGAACTTCTTTAGTTGAAGCAAGGGTTTGAGGGAACCATTCGAGGTAAAAGAGGGAAGGTGTGATTTCCCTGGAGACGCTGCAGTGGAAAGGGGCATCATCTCGCCTGTAGGCCACAACCTCCTGGTTTTTCTCGAGTTGTGGCAGGTTCCTCTCGAGTTACGATGGGGACCTCAGGGAACTGCTCGTGTGTCCTCAGGAAATGCCAGTCTCCACATGAGTTGCGAGTTGCCTATTGGGATTTCTCTCCAGTCGGTGCCGGGTCCTAAGTCTTGGTTTGGAGACGAGGCCAGAACCTGAGATTTCCTTTCCAGAAATGACATGGATCTTGGGGTTCCTCTGTAGTCTCCAGAGGGGAAGCAGGCCTCGTCTCGAGTGGAGACATGCACGTCTGTTTCCCTTCAAGCTGTAGCAGCAGTGTCAGGCTTCCCGTCCATTTAACACAGGGATCTGTGGCTTTCCCTCGAGACTTTCCAACTAGGCTGTCACATGTGCCACCGTGGTGAGTCGATACACGGGGTGACAGTCGAGTCAGTGTAGGGAAATCAGGTTCCTCTGCAGTAGACTGAGACATTTGGGGGTCTTTTGGAAAAGTGGCCCGACCCCTGGAGATGCTCTCATCTTTCCTCTTGAGAGCATCTTCTTGAGATGGGACAGGAACACCAGGAATCCATTCCTGACAAAGCTGGGAAAGGAACAATCATCTTGGGCGGAGGAAGGGCAAACGGGGCTCCTCTTGAGTTGTGGTGGGACCCTCGGAGTGCCTCTCGAGTGGAGACCTGTCTGTCGGGGAACTTCTTGAATTGCTGCAAGGATGTGAAGGACCTTTTTGAGGTTCAAGAGGGAAGGTGTAATTTCCCTTGAGCCACCACAGTGGAAAATGGCCTCATCTCGCCTAGAGTAAAACCTTCTCATTTTTCTCAAGTTGCGGTAGGTTCCTTTCGAGTTACGACGGGGACCTCAGGGACCCTCTCCTTTGGCCTCAGGAAATGCCAGTATCCATGTGAGTTGTGAGGGATCTCTCGGGGTTCCTTTCCAGTTGGTGCCGGGTCCTATGTCCTCGTCTGGAGCTTAGGCCCGAACCTGAGTTTTCCTCTCCAGGGCTGACATGGATTTTGGGGTTCCTCTGAAGTCTCCACAGGGGATTCAGGCCTCGTCTCTAGTGGAAATATGCATGTCCGCTTTCCTCACGAGCTGTAGCCACAGTGTTAGGCTTCCTGTTGAGTTGACCAAGGGATCTGTGTCTTTCCCTCGAGGCTTTCTGACAGGGCTGTCACACGTGCCATGGTGGTGTGAGTCGATACTCGGGGTGACAGTCGAGGCCATGAAGGGAAATCAGGTTCTTCTGGAGTGGCCTGAGATATTTGGGGGTCTTTTGGAACAGTGGCACGAACCCTGGAGTTCCTCGCGACATACCTGTTGATACCGCCTCCCCTTGAGATGCGACGGGGACACCGGGAATACTTTGCCGAAGAAGCAGGGAAAGGAACCCTCATCTCGAGTCGAGGAGGGGGAAACGGGGCTATTCTTGAGTTTGGCGGGATCCTAGGTTTTCCTCTCGATTGGAGACGGGAATGTCGGGGAACTTCTTGTGGTGCTGCTAGGGTATGAAGGACCCTTTCGAGGTTCAACAATGAATGTGTGATTGCCCTCGAGTCACCACAGCAGAAAACGGCCTCAACTCTCCTGGAGGCCACAACCTCCTGGTTTTCTCGAGTTGTGGCAGGTTCCTCTCGAGTTACGACAGGGACCTCAGGGACCAGCTCGTGTGGCCTCACAAAGGCCAGTCTCCATGCGAGTTTCCAGGTACCTCTCGGGATTCCTCTCCAGTTGGTGCCCAGTTCTAAGTCCGTCTGGAACCCAGGCCGGAATCTGAGGATTCCTCTCCAGTGCTGACTTGGATCTTGGAGTTCCTCAGGATTCTCCACAAGGGAGTCAGGCCTCTACTCAAGAGGAGACTTGCTGGTGGGCTTTCCTCCCGAGCTGTAGCAGCAATGTCAGGCTTACCCCCAAGTTGACACTGGGATCTGTGGCTTTCCCTTTAGTCTTTCCCACAGGGCTGGCAAACGATCCACCATGGTGTGAGTCGATACTTGGGGTGGCAGTTGAGGCAGTGCAGGGAAATGAGGTGCATGTGGAGTAGACTTAGTTATTTGGGGGTCTTTTGGAATGGTGGCCCGACTCCTGGAGTTCCTCTCGTCTTTCCTGTTGAGAGCGTCTTCTTGAGATGGGACGGGAACATCGGGAATCCATTCCTGACGAAGCTGGGAAAGGAACAATCATCTCGAGTGGAGGAAGGGCAAACGGGGCTCCTCGAGTTGTGGCGGGACCCTCGGAGTGCCTCTCGAGTGGAGATGTGTTTGTCGGGGAACTTCTTGAGTTGCTGCAAGGATGTGAAGGACCTTTTCGAGGTTCAAGAGGGAAGGTGTGATTTTCCTCGAGCCACCACAGAGGAAAATGGCCTCATCTCGCCTAGGGTAAAACCTCGTTTTACTCGAGTTGCGGCAGGTTCCTTTCGAGTTATGACGCGGACCTCAGGGACCCGCTCCATTGGCCTCAGGAAAGACCAGTTTCCATGCAAGTTGTGAGGGATCTCTCGGGGTTCCTTTCCAGTTGGTGCCGGGTCCTACTTCCTCGTCTGGAGCCAAGGCCTGAACCTGAGTATTCCTCTCCAGGGCTGACATGGATTTTGGGGTTCCTCTGGAGTCTCCACAGGGGATTCAGGCCTCGTCTCTAGTGGAGATATGCATGTCCACTTTCCTCACGAGCTGTAGCCGAAGTGTTAGGCTTCCCGTCAAGTTGACCAAGGGATCAGTGTCTTTCCCTCGAGGCTTTCTGACAGGGCTGTCACATGTGCCACGGTGGTGTGAGTTGATACTCGGGGTGACAATGGAGGCCGTGAAGGGAAATCAGGTTCATCTGGAGTGGCCTGAGATATTTGGGGGTCTTTTGAAATGGTGGCACGAACCCTGGAGTTCCTCTTGACATACCTGTTGAGAGCGCCTCCCCTTGAGATGTGACGGGAACACCCCGGGAATACTTTCCCAACGAAGCAGGGAAAGGAACTCTCATCTCGAGCTGAGGAGGAAGAAACGGGGCTACTCTTGAGTTTGGCGGGATCCTAGGTTTTCTTCTCGATTGGAGACGGGAATGTCGGGGAACTTGTTGAGTTGCTGCTAGGGTGTGAAGACCCTTTCGAGGTTCAACAGTGACGTGTGATTGCCCTCGAGACACCGCATCGGAAAAGGGCCTCACCTCGCCTGGAGGCCACAACCTCCTGGTTTTTCTCGAGTTGCGGCAGGTTCCTCTCGAGTTACAACAGGGACCTCTGGGACCAGCTCGTGTGGCCTCACAAAGGCCAGTCTCCATGCAAGTTGCGAGGTGCCTCTCACGATTCTTCTCCAGTCAGTGCCGGGTTCTATGTCTTCATCTGGAACCGAGGCAGGAACCTGAGGATTCCTCCCCAGTGCTGACATGGGTCTTGGAGTTCCTCAGGATTCTCCACAAGGGAGTCAG
The DNA here is from genome assembly GCA_006410655.1 of Kobus ellipsiprymnus. Taxonomy (NCBI): domain Eukaryota; kingdom Metazoa; phylum Chordata; class Mammalia; order Artiodactyla; family Bovidae; genus Kobus; species Kobus ellipsiprymnus. The sequence continues at coordinate 626,726 of SJYR01001021.1, forward strand.
GCCTCTACTTGAGTGGAGACATGCACGTGGGCTTTCCTCCCGAGCTGTAGCAGCAGTATCAGTCTTCCCGTCGAGTTGACAGGGATCTGTGGCTTCCCTCGAGGCTTTCCCACAGGGCTGTCAAAACGATCCACCGTGGTGTGAGTAGATACTCCGGGTGACAGTCGAGGCAGTCCAGAGAAATCAGGTTCATCTTGAGTGGACTGAGACATATAAGGGTCTTTGGGAATGGTGGCACGAACCCTGGAGTTTCTCTCGACTCCCCTGTTGAGAGCGCCTCCTCTTGAGATGAGAGGGGAACACCGGGAATCCATTCCTGATGAAGCAGGGAAAGGAACAGTCATCTCGAGCTGAGAAGGGGGAAACGGGGCTGCTCTTGAGTTGTGGCGGGACCCTCGGTGTTCCTCTTGAGTGGAGACGGCTACGTTGGGGAATTTCTTGAGTTGCTGCAGGGTTGTGAATGAACTTTTTGAGGTTCAAGAGGGAAAGTGTGATTTCCCTCGAGGTGCCGCAGCAGAAAAGGACCTAATCTCACCTGGAGGGAAGAACCTCCTCGTTTTTCTCGAGTTTTGGAAGGTTCCACGCGAGTTTCGATGGGGATCACAGAGAGCTGCTCCTGTGGCCTCAAGAAAGGCCAGTCTCCATTCGAGCTCCTAGGGGCTTCTCGGGATTCCTCTCCAGTCGGTGCTGGGTCCTAAGTCCTGGTCTGGAGCCGAGGCAGGAAACAGAGGTTTCCTTTCCAGTCATGAGATGGATATTGGGGTTCCACTGGAGTCTCCACAAGGGTGTCAGGCCTCGTCTCGAGTGGAGACATGCATGTCAGTTTGCCTCCTGTGCTATAGCAGCAGTGTCAGTCTTCCCGGGGAGTTGATACAGGGATCTGTGTCTTTCCCTCGAGGCTTTCCCACAGGGCTTTCACACGTGACACTGAGGTGTAAGTTGATACTCAGGGTGACATTCAAGGCAGTGCAGGGAATGTAGGTTCCTCTGGAGAGGACTGAGACATTTGGGGTCTTTAGGAATGGTGGCATGTCACCTGGAGTTTCTCTCGACTTTCCTGTTGAGAGTGCCTCCCCTTAAGATGCAACGGGAATGCCGGGAATCCTTTACCGATGAAGCAGGGAAAGGAACCCTCATCTCGAGGGAGAAGGGGAAAATGGGGCTCCTCTTGAGTTTGGTGGAACAATGGTGTTCCTCTCAATTGGAGAGGGGTATTTCGGGGAAATTCTTGAGTTGCTACAAGGGTGTGAAGGACCCCTTTGAGGATCAAGAGGGAAGGTGTGATTTTCCTCGAGACGCCGCAGTTGTAAAGGGCCTCATCTCGCCTGGAGGGGAGAGCATTCTGGTTTTTCTCGAGTTGCGGCAGGTTCCTCTCGAGTTATGATGGGGACCTTAGGGACCTGCTCGTGTGGCCTCAGGAAAGGCCAGTCTCCATCTGAGTTGCAAGGGCCCTCTCAGGAATCCTCTCCAGTCGGTTCCGGGTCCTAAGTGCTCGTCAGGAGCCGAGGCAAGAACATGAGGTTTCCTCTCCATTGCTGGCATGGATCTTGGGGTTCCTCTGGAGTCTCCTCAGGGGAGCCAGGCCTCGTCTTGAGTGGAGAACTGCACACCACTTTCTTCCCGTGCTGTAGCAGCAGTGTCAGGCTTGCTGTCGAGTTGACACAGGGTACCGGGGCTTTCCCTTGAGGGTTTCCTGCAGAGCTGTCACACGTGCCACCGTGGTGTGAGTCGAAACTTGGGGTGACAGTTGAGGCAGTGCAGGGAAAGGATGTTCATCTGGGTGGACTTATATATTTGGGGGTCTTTTGGAATGGCGGCACGAACCCTGGAGTCCTCTCGACTTTCCTCTTGAGAGCGCCTCCTTTTTGAGATAGAAAGGGAACACCGAGAATCCATTCCTGACGAAGCAGGGAAAGGAACAATCTTCTCGAGCTGAGGAGGGAGGGGCAAACGGTGCTCCTCTTGAGTTGTGGCGGGACCTTCGGAGTTCCTCTCGAGTGGAGATGGGTATGTCGGGGAACTTCTTGAGTTGCTGCAAGGGTATGAAGGACCTTTTCGAGGTTCAAGAGGGCAGGTGTGATTTCCCTCGAGATGCTGCAGCGGAAAATGGCCTCATCTGGCCTGGAGGGTAAAACCTCGTCGTTTTTCTCGAGTTAGGCAGGTTCCTCTCGAGTTATGATGGGGACCTCAGGGACCCTCTCCTTTGGCCTCAGGAAAGGCCATTCTACTTGCGAGTTGCGAGGGAACTCCCAGGGTTCCTTTCCAGTTGGTGCCGGGTCCTAAGTACTCATCAGGAGCCGAAGCCCGAACCTCAGTTTTCCTTTCCAGGGCTGACATGGATTTTGGGGTTCCTTTGGAGTCTCCACAGGGGATTCAGGCCTCGTCTCTAGTGGAGATTTGCATGTCTGCTTTCCTCCCAAGCTTTAGCCCCTGTGTCAGGCTTCCCATCGTGTTGACACAGGGATATGTGTCTTTCCCTCAAGCCTTTCTGACAGTGCTGTCACTCGTGCCACGGATGAGAGGGGAACACCGGGAATCCATTCCTGATGAAGCAGGGAAAGGAACAGTCATCTCGAGCTGAGAAGGGGGAAACGGGGCTGCTCTTGAGTTGTGGCGGGACCCTCGGTGTTCCTCTTGAGTGGAGACGGCTACGTTGGGGAATTTCTTGAGTTGCTGCAGGGTTGTGAATGAACTTTTTGAGGTTCAAGAGGGAAAGTGTGATTTCCCTCGAGGTGCCGCAGCAGAAAAGGACCTAATCTCACCTGGAGGGAAGAACCTCCTCGTTTTTCTCGAGTTTTGGAAGGTTCCACGCGAGTTTCGATGGGGATCACAGAGAGCTGCTCCTGTGGCCTCAAGAAAGGCCAGTCTCCATTCGAGCTCCTAGGGGCTTCTCGGGATTCCTCTCCAGTCGGTGCTGGGTCCTAAGTCCTGGTCTGGAGCCGAGGCAGGAAACAGAGGTTTCCTTTCCAGTCATGAGATGGATATTGGGGTTCCACTGGAGTCTCCACAAGGGTGTCAGGCCTCGTCTCGAGTGGAGACATGCATGTCAGTTTGCCTCCTGTGCTATAGCAGCAGTGTCAGTCTTCCCGGGGAGTTGATACAGGGATCTGTGTCTTTCCCTCGAGGCTTTCCCACAGGGCTTTCACACGTGACACTGAGGTGTAAGTTGATACTCAGGGTGACATTCAAGGCAGTGCAGGGAATGTAGGTTCCTCTGGAGAGGACTGAGACATTTGGGGTCTTTAGGAATGGTGGCATGTCACCTGGAGTTTCTCTCGACTTTCCTGTTGAGAGTGCCTCCCCTTAAGATGCAACGGGAATGCCGGGAATCCTTTACCGATGAAGCAGGGAAAGGAACCCTCATCTCGAGGGAGAAGGGGAAAATGGGGCTCCTCTTGAGTTTGGTGGAACAATGGTGTTCCTCTCAATTGGAGAGGGGTATTTCGGGGAAATTCTTGAGTTGCTACAAGGGTGTGAAGGACCCCTTTGAGGATCAAGAGGGAAGGTGTGATTTTCCTCGAGACGCCGCAGTTGTAAAGGGCCTCATCTCGCCTGGAGGGGAGAGCATTCTGGTTTTTCTCGAGTTGCGGCAGGTTCCTCTCGAGTTATGATGGGGACCTTAGGGACCTGCTCGTGTGGCCTCAGGAAAGGCCAGTCTCCATCTGAGTTGCAAGGGCCCTCTCAGGAATCCTCTCCAGTCGGTTCCGGGTCCTAAGTGCTCGTCAGGAGCCGAGGCAAGAACATGAGGTTTCCTCTCCATTGCTGGCATGGATCTTGGGGTTCCTCTGGAGTCTCCTCAGGGGAGCCAGGCCTCGTCTTGAGTGGAGAACTGCACACCACTTTCTTCCCGTGCTGTAGCAGCAGTGTCAGGCTTGCTGTCGAGTTGACACAGGGTACCGGGGCTTTCCCTTGAGGGTTTCCTGCAGAGCTGTCACACGTGCCACCGTGGTGTGAGTCGAAACTTGGGGTGACAGTTGAGGCAGTGCAGGGAAAGGATGTTCATCTGGGTGGACTTATATATTTGGGGGTCTTTTGGAATGGCGGCACGAACCCTGGAGTCCTCTCGACTTTCCTCTTGAGAGCGCCTCCTTTTTGAGATAGAAAGGGAACACCGAGAATCCATTCCTGACGAAGCAGGGAAAGGAACAATCTTCTCGAGCTGAGGAGGGAGGGGCAAACGGTGCTCCTCTTGAGTTGTGGCGGGACCTTCGGAGTTCCTCTCGAGTGGAGATGGGTATGTCGGGGAACTTCTTGAGTTGCTGCAAGGGTATGAAGGACCTTTTCGAGGTTCAAGAGGGCAGGTGTGATTTCCCTCGAGATGCTGCAGCGGAAAATGGCCTCATCTGGCCTGGAGGGTAAAACCTCGTCGTTTTTCTCGAGTTAGGCAGGTTCCTCTCGAGTTATGATGGGGACCTCAGGGACCCTCTCCTTTGGCCTCAGGAAAGGCCATTCTACTTGCGAGTTGCGAGGGAACTCCCAGGGTTCCTTTCCAGTTGGTGCCGGGTCCTAAGTACTCATCAGGAGCCGAAGCCCGAACCTCAGTTTTCCTTTCCAGGGCTGACATGGATTTTGGGGTTCCTTTGGAGTCTCCACAGGGGATTCAGGCCTCGTCTCTAGTGGAGATTTGCATGTCTGCTTTCCTCCCAAGCTTTAGCCCCTGTGTCAGGCTTCCCATCGTGTTGACACAGGGATATGTGTCTTTCCCTCAAGCCTTTCTGACAGTGCTGTCACTCGTGCCACGGTGGTGTGAGTCGGTACTCAGGGTGACAGTCGAGGCCCTGCAGGGAAATCAGGTTCATCTGGAGTGGACTGAGACACTTGGGGGTCTTTTGGAATGGTGGCACGAACCCTGGAGTTCCTCGCAACGTTCCTGTTGAGAGCACCTCCTCTTGAGATGTGACGGGAATACCGGGAATACTTTCCCAACGAAGCAGGGAAAGGAACTCTCATCTCTGTCCGAGGAGGGGGAAGCGGGGCTACTCTTGAGTTTGGCGGGATCCTAGGTTTTCCTCTCGATTGGAGATGGGAATGTTGGGGAACTTGTAGAGTTGCTGCTAGGGTGTGAAGGACTCTTTCGAGGTTCAACAGTGAATGTGTGATTGCCCTCGAGACACCTCAGCGGAAAAGGGCCTCACCTCGCCTGGAGGCCACACCCTCCTGGTTTTTCTCAAGTTGTGGCAGCTTCCTCTCGAATTATGACAGGGAACTCAGGGACAAGCTCGTGTGGCCTCACAAAGGCCAGTCTCCATGCGAGTTGCGAGATGCCTCTCGCAATCCTCTCCAGTCTAAGTCTTCATCTGGAACTGAGGCTGGAATTTGAGGATTCCTCTGCAGTGTTGACATGGATCTTGGAGTTCCTCAGGATTCTCCACAGGGGATTCAGGCCTCTACTCGAGAGGAGACATGCACGTGGGCTTTCCTCCCGAGCTGTAGCAGCAGTATAAGTCTTTCTGTCGAGTTGACACTGGGATCTGTGGCTTTCCCTCGAGTCTTTCCCAAAGGGCTGTTACACGATCCACCGTGGTGTGAGTCGATACTTGGGGTGGCAGTTGAGGCAGTGCAGGGAAATGAGGTGCATCTGGAGTGGTCTTATACATTTGGGGGTCTTTTTGAATGGTGGACCGACCCCTGGAGTTTCTCTCATCTTTCCTGTTGAGAGCAACTTCTTGAGATGGGACGGGAACACCAGGAATCCATTCCTGACGAAACTGGGAAAGGAACAATCATCTCGAGCAGAAGAGGGGCAAACGGTGCTCCTCTTGAGTTGTGGTGGGACCCTCGGAGTTCCTCTCGAGTGGAGACGTGTCTGTCGGGGAACTTCTTGAGTTGCTGCAAGGATGGAAGGACCTTTTTGAGGTTCAACTGGGAAGGTTTGATTTCCCTCGAGCCGCCACAGTGGAAAATGGCCTCATCTCGCCTAGGGTAAAACCTTCTCGTTTTTCTCGAGTTGCGGCAGGTTCCTTTCGAGTTACAGTGGGGACCTCAGGGACCCGCTACTTTGGCCTCAAGAAATACCAGTCTCCGTGTGAGTTGTGAGGGGTCTCTTGGGGTTCCTTTCAGGTTGGTGCCAGGTCCTAAGTCCTCGTCTGGAGCCGAGGCCCGAAACTGAGTTTTCCTCTCCAGAGCTGACATGGATTTTGGGGTTCCTCTGGAGTCTCCACACGGAAGTCAGGCCTTGTCACTAGTGGAGATATGCATGTCCGCTTTCCTCATGAGCTGTAGCCGCAGTATTAGGCTTCCCGTCAAGTTGACCAAGGGATCTGTGCCTTTCCCTCGAGGCTTTGCGACAGGGCTGTCACACGTGCCACCATAGTGTGAGTCGATACTCGGGGTGTCAGTCGATGCCGTGCAGGGAAATCAGGTTCATCTGGAATGGACTGAGACATTTGGGGGTCTTTTGGAATGGTGGCACGAACCCTGGAGTTCCTTGCGATGTTCCTGTTGAGAGCACCTCCTCTTGAGATGCAACGGGAATACCGGGAATACTTGCCTGACGAAGCAGGGAAAGGAACCCTCATCTTGAGTCAAGGAGGGGGAAACGGGGCTACTCTTGAGTTTGGCGGCATCCTAGGTTTTCCTCTCGATTGGAGACGGGAATGTCAGGAAACTTCTTGAGTTGCTGCTAGGGTGTGAAGGACCCTTTCGAGGTTCAACCGTGAACGTGTGATTGCCCTCGAGACACCGCAGTGGAAAGGGCCTCACCTCACCTGGAGGCCACAACCTCCTGGTTTTTCTCGAGTTGCGGCAGGTTCCTCTCGAGTTACAACAGGGACCTCTGGGACCAGCTCGTGTGGCCTCACAAAGGCCAGTCTCCATGCAAGTTGCGAGGTGCCTCTCACGATTCTTCTCCAGTCAGTGCCGGGTTCTATGTCTTCATCTGGAACCGAGGCAGGAACCTGAGGATTCCTCCCCAGTGCTGACATGGATCTTGGAGTTCCTCAGGATTCTCCACAGGGGAGTCGGACCTCTCCTTGAGTGGAGACATGCACGTGGGCTTTCCTCCCGAGCTGTAGCAGCAGTATCAGTCTTCCCGTCGAGTTGACAGGGATCTGTGGCTTCCCTCGAGGCTTTCCCACAGGGCTGTCAAAACGATCCACCGTGGTGTGAGTAGATACTCCGGGTGACAGTCGAGGCAGTCCAGAGAAATCAGGTTCATCTTGAGTGGACTGAGACATATAAGGGTCTTTGGGAATGGTGGCACGAACCCTGGAGTTTCTCTCGACTCCCCTGTTGAGAGCGCCTCCTCTTGAGATGAGAGGGGAACACCGGGAATCCATTCCTGATGAAGCAGGGAAAGGAACAGTCATCTCGAGCTGAGAAGGGGGAAACGGGGCTGCTCTTGAGTTGTGGCGGGACCCTCGGATCGTGTGGCCTCACAAAGGCCAGTCTCCATGCAAGTTGCGAGGTGCCTCTCACGATTCTTCTCCAGTCAGTGCCGGGTTCTATGTCTTCATCTGGAACCGAGGCAGGAACCTGAGGATTCCTCCCCAGTGCTGACATGGGTCTTGGAGTTCCTCAGGATTCTCCACAAGGGAGTCAGGCCTCTACTTGAGTGGAGACATGCACGTGGGCTTTCCTCCCGAGCTGTAGCAGCAGTATCAGTCTTCCCGTCGAGTTGACAGGGATCTGTGGCTTCCCTCGAGGCTTTCCCACAGGGCTGTCAAAACGATCCACCGTGGTGTGAGTAGATACTCCGGGTGACAGTCGAGGCAGTCCAGAGAAATCAGGTTCATCTGGAATGGACTGAGACATATAAGGGTCTTTTGGAATGGTGGCACGACGCCTGAGTTCCTCTTGACTCCCCTGTTGAGAGCGCCTTCTCTTGAGATGAGACGGGAACACCGGGAATCCATTCCCGACGAAGCAGGGAAAGGAACAGTCATCTCGAGCTGAGGAGGGGGAAACAGGGCTGCTCTTGAGTTGTGGCGGGACCCTCAGTGTTTCTCTCGAGTGGAGACGGCTACATTGGGGAACTTCTTGAATTGCTGCAGGGTTGTGTAAGAACTTTTTGAGGCTCAAGAGGGAAGGTGTGATTTCCCTCGAGATGCCGCAGCAGAAAAGGACCTAATCTCGCCTGGAGGGAAGAACCTCCTCATTTTTCTCAAGTTTCGCAAGGTTCCACTCGAGTTACGACAGGTTTCACAGACAGCCGCTCCTGTGGCCTCAAGAAAGGCCAGTCTCCATCCGAGTTGCTAGGGGCTTCTCGGGATTCCTCTCCAGTCGGTGCTGGGTCCTAAGTCCTGGTCTGGAGCTGAGGCGGGAAACAAAGGTTTCTTCTCCAGTAATGAGATGGATATTCGGGCTCCTCTGAAGTCAACACAGGAGTGTCAGGCTTTGTCTCGAGTGGAGACATGCTTGTCAGTTAGCCTCCTGAGTTGTAGCTGCAGTGTCTGTCTTCCTGACGAGTTAAGACAGGGATCTGGGGCTTTCCCTCTTGGCTTTCCCACAGGGCTGTCACACATGCCACCATGGTGTGAGTCAATACTGAGAGTGATATTCGAGGCAGTACAGGGAAATCCGGTTCCTCTGGAGTGGACTGAGACATTTGGGGGTGTTTTTGTATGGTGGCACGACTCCTGGAGTTCCTCTCAACTTTCCTGTTTAGAGTGCCTCCCCTTGAGATGCGGTGGGAATCCCGGGAATCCTTTACCGACGAAGCAGGGAAAGGAACCCTCATCTCGAGTGCCAAAGAGGAAACGGGGCTCCTCTTGAGTTTCTTGGAACAATCGGTGTTCCTTTCGAGTGGAGAGGGGTATGTCGGGGAACTTCTTGAGTTGCTACAAGTGTGTGAAGGACCCCTTTCGAGGTTCAAGCTGGAAAGTGTGATTTCCCTGGAGACGCCACAGCGGAAAAGGCCTCATCTCGCCTGGAGGGGGAATCTCCTAGTTTTTCTCGAGTTGCGGCTGGTTCCTCTCGAGTTACGATAAGGACCACAGGAACCTGCTTGTGTGGCCTCAGTAAAGGACAGTCTCCATGCGAGTTGCGAAGACCCTCTCAGGAATCCTCTCCAGGGGATGCCATTTCCTAAGCCCTCGTCTGGAGCCGAGGCTGAAACCTGAATTTCCTCTGCATTGCTGGCATGGATTTGGGGTCCCTCTGGAGTCTCCACAGGGGAGTCAGGCCTCGTCTCGAGTGGAGACCTGAACTTCCACTTTCCTCCCATGCTGTAGAAGCAGTGTCAGGCTCCCATTGAGTTAACACTGGGATCTGGGGCTCTCCCTCGAGGCTTTCCCAAAGGGCTGTCACACGTGCCACCATGGTGTTAGGCGATACTAGGGATGGCAGTTGAGGCAGTGCAGGGAATTCAGGTTAATATGGAGTGGACTTAGACATTTGGGGGTCTTTTGGAATGGTGGCATGACACCTGGAGTTCCTCTAGACTTTCCTGTTGAGAGCTCCTTCTCTTGGGATGGGACGGGAACACCGGGAATCCTTTCCCGACAAAGCAGGGAAAGGAACAATTATCTCGAGGGGAGGAGAGGGAAATGGGGCTCCTCTTAAGTTGTGGCGGGACCCTCGGTGTTCCTCTTGAGTGGAGATGGGTATGTTGGGGAACTTTTTGAGTTGCTGCAAGGGTGTGAAGGACCTTTTTGAGGTTCAAGAGGGAAGGTGTGATTTCTCTCGAGACGTCACAGCAGAAAGTGGCTTCATCTGGCCTGCAGGGGAGAACTTCATGGTTTTTCTCTAGTTGTGGCAGGTTCCTCTCGAGTTACTATGGGGACCTCAGGGACCCACTCCTGTGTCCATATGAAAGGCCAGTTTCATGCGAGCTGCGAGGGGCCTCTCAGGATTCCTCTCCAGTCGGTGCCGAGTCATAAGTCCTCGTCTGGAGTCGAGGCCAGAAACAGAGGTTTCGTCTTCAGTAATCAGATGGATATTGGGGTTCCTCTGGAGTCTCCACAGCGGTGTCAGGCCTCGTATAGAGTGGAGACATGCAGGTCAGTTTGCTTCCTGATCTGTAGTAGCAGTGTCAGTTTTCCCAGTGCGGTGACACAGGGATCTGTGTCTTTCCCTCGAGGCTTTCCCACAGGGCTGTCACAGGTGCCACCGTGGTGTGAGTCTATACTCAGGGTGACAGACAAGGAAGTGCAGGGAAATCAGGTTACTCTGGAGGCGACTGAGACATTTGGGGATCTTTGGAATGCTGGCATGACCGCCGGAGTTCCTCTCAACTTTCGTGATTTGAGCGCCTCCTCATGAGATGCGACGGGAACACCCAGAATCATTTCCAGACGAAGCAAGGAACGCTACCCTAAACTCGAACGGAGGAGGGGGAAACAGGGTTCTCTTGTTTTTGGCGGGACCCTCGTTGTTACTTTCGAATGGAGACGCATATGCTGGGGAACTTCTCGAGATGCTGCAAAGTTGTACAGGATCCTTTGGAGCTTCAAGATGAAAGGTGTGATTCCCTGGAGTCACCACTGCGGAACAGGCTTCATCTGGTCTGGAGGGGAGAACCACCTCGTTATCTCAAGTTGCAGCAGATTCCTCTCAAGTTATAACGGGGACTTCAGGAACCCACTCGTGTGGCTTCAGGAAAGGCCAGTCTCCATGCGAGTTGCGAGGACCCTCTCGGGAATCCTCTCCTGTCGGTGCCGGGTCCTAAGTCCTCGTCTGGAGCTGAGGCCAGAACCTGAGTTTTCCTCTTCAGTGCTGGCATGGATCTTGGGGTTCCTCTGGAGTCTCCACAGGGGAGTCAGGACTCGTCTCGAGTAGAATCATGCACGTCCGCTTTGCTTCCGAGCTGTAGCAACAGTGTCAGTCTTCCCGTCGAGTTGACACAGGGATCCGTGGCTTTCCCACGAGGCTTTCCCACAGGGCTGTCACATGTGCCACAGTGGTGTAAGTTGATACTCAGGGTGACAGACGAGGCAGTGCAGGGAAATCAGGTTCCTCTGGAGAAGACTGAGACATTTGGGGGTCTTTTGGAAAGCTGGCACGACATCTGGAGTTCCTCTCGACTTTCCTGTTGGGAATGGCTCACTTTGAGATGCGACCAGAATGCCAGGAAACCTTTACCGACAAAGCAGGGAAAGGAACCCACATCTCGAGGGAGAAGCTGGAAACATGGCTCCTCTTGAGTTTGGTGGAACACTCAGTGTTCCTCTCGAGTGGAGAGGGGTATGTTGGGGAAATTATTGAGTTGCTACAAGGGTGTGAAGGACGCCTTCGAGGTTCAAGAGGGTAGGTGTGATTTCCCTCAAGACGCTGCAGTGGAAAAGGGCCTCATCTTGCCTGGAGGGGAGTGCCTCCTGGTTTTTCTCGAGTTGCAGCAGGTTCCTCTCAAGTTACGACGGGGACCTCAGGAACCTACTCATGTGGCATCAGGAAAGGCCAGTCTCAATGCGAGTTTGGAAGGGCCACTTAGGATTCCTCTCCAGTCGTTGCCGGGTCTTAAGTTCTCGTCTGAAACAGAGGCTGGAACCTGAGGTTTCCTATCAAGGGCTGACATGGATCTTGAGGTTCCTCTGGAGTCTCCACAGGGAAGTCAGTCCTCGTCTCGAGTGGAGTCATGCACGTCCGCTTTCCTTCTGAGCTGTAGCAGGAGTGTCAGGCTTCCCGTCGAGTTGACACAGCAATCTGTGGCTTTCCCTCGAGGCTTTCCCACAGGGCTGTCACACGTGCCACCGTGGTGTGAGTCGATACTCGGGGTGACAGTCGAGGCAGTTCAGGGAAATCAGGTTCCTCTGGAGAGGACTGAGACATATGGGAGTCTTTTGAAATGCTGGCACGACCGCTAGAATTCCTCTTGATTTTCCTGACTTGAGCACCTCCTCTTGAGATGCGACGGGAACACCAGGAATCTTTTCCATACCAAGCAAGGAAAGGACCCTCAACTCTAGCGGACGAGGGGGAAACAGTGCTCCTCTTGTTTTTGGCAGGACCCTCATTGTTCCTCTCGAGTGGAAAGGGGAATGTCGGGGAACTTCTTGAGTTACTGCTAGGGTGTGAAGGACCCTTTCAAGGTTCCAGATGGAAAGTGTGATTTCCGTTGAGACGCCACAGTGGAAAAGGTCTCATCTCTCCTGGAGTGGAGAACCTCCTGGTTTATCTCCAGTTGCGGAATGTTCCTCTCCAGTTTCGACGGGGACCTCTGGGACCCGCTCGTGTGGCCTCAGGAAAGGCCTGTCTCCATGCAAGTTGCGAGGGCCCCCTCTGGAATCCACTCCAGTCAGTGCCGGGTCCTAAGTCCTCGTCTGGACCTGAGGCTGGAACCTGAGGTTTCCTCTCTGGTGCTGGCATGGATCTTGGGGTTACTCTGGAGTATCCATAGGGGAGTCAGGCCTCGTCTCGGGTGGAGACCTGCACGTCCGCTTTCCTCCAGAGCTGTAGCAGCAGTGTCAGGCTTCCCGTCGAGTTGACAGAGGGATCTGAGGCTTTCCACCGAGGCTTTCCCACAGGACTGTCACACGTGCCACCGTGGTGTGAGTCGATACTCGGGGTGACAGTTGAGGCAAGGCAGGGAAGTCAGCTACCTCTGAAGTGGACTGAGACATTTGGGGGTCTTTTGGAATGGTGGCATGACACCTGGAGTTCCTCTCGACTTTCCTGTTGAGAGTGCCTCCCCTTGAGATGCGATGGGAATGCCAGGAATCCTTTACCGACAAAGCAGTGAAGGGAACCCTCATCTCGAGGGAGAAGGGGGAAACGGGGCTCCTCTTGAGTTTGGTGGAACCATCCGTGTTCCTTGCGAGCGGAGAAGAGTATGTCGGGGATCTTCTTGAGTTGCTACAAGGGTGTGAAGGAACCCTTCGAGTTTCAAGAGGGAAGGTGTGATTTCCCACGAGATGCCACATCGGAAGATGGCCTCATCTCACCTGAAGGGGAGAGCCCCATGGTTTTTCTCGAGTTGCGGTAGGTTCCTCTCGAGTTACGACTGGCGCTCAGGAACCCACTCGTGTGCCCTCAGGAAAGCCCAGTCTCCAGGCGGGTTGCGAAGGGCCGCTCAGGAATCCTCTCCACTCGGTGCTGGGTCCTAATCCTCATCCGGAGATGAGGCCGGAAACTGAGGTTTCCTCTCCAGTGCTGGCATGGAACTTGGGGTTCCTCTGGAGTCTCCACAGGGGTGTCAGGCCTCATCTCAAGTGGAGATCTGCACGTCTGCTTTCCTCCCAAGCTGTAGCAGCAGTGTCAGTCTTCCCGTCGAGTTGACACAGGGATCTGGGGCTTTCCCTAGAGGCTTTCCCACATGGTTGTCACATGGCCAACCATAGTGTGAGTCGATACTTGGGGTGACAGTTGAGGCTGTGCAGGGAAATCAGGTTCATCTGGAGAGGACTTAGACATTTGGGTTCTTTTGGAATGGTGGCATGACCCCTGGAGTTCCTCTCGACTTTCCTGTTAAGAGTGCATCCTCTTGAAATGGGCCGAGAAAACTGGGAATCCATTCCTGACGAAGCAGTGAAAGGAACAATCATCTCAAGCGGAGGAGGGGGAAACAGGGCTCCTCCTGAGCTGTGGAGGGACCCTCGTTGTTCCTCTCGAGTGAGACGGGTATGTCGGGGAAATTCTTGAGATGCTGCAAGGATGTGAAGGACCTTTTCGAGGTTCAAGAGGGAAGGTGTGATTTCCCTCGAGACGCCGCAGTGTAAAAGGGCCTCATCTCTCCTGGAGGGGAGAGCCTCCTGGTTTTTCTCGAGTTGCAGCAGGTTCCTTTCGAGTTATCACGGGGACCCCAGGGACCCGCTCGTGTGGCCTCAGGAAAGGCCAGTCTCCATGTGAGTTTTGAGGGGCCTCCCGGGATTCCTCTCCAGTCGGTGCCAGGTCCTAAGTCCTCGTCTGGAGAAGAAACTGGAACCTGAGGTTTCCTCTCCAGAGCTGACATGGATTCAGGGACCCCCTGGCGTCTCCACAGAGGAGTCAGGCCTCGTCTCGAATGGAGTCCTGCATGTCCGCTTTCCTTTCTAGCTGTAGCAGCAGTGTCAGGCTTCCCGTCAAGTTGACACTGGGATCTGAGGCTTTCCATCGAGGCTTTCCCAGAGGGCTGTCACACGTGCAACTGTGGTGTGAGTCAATACTCGGGGTGACAGTCGAGGCAGTGCAGGGAAATCAGGTTCCTCTGAGAGGACTGAGACATATGGGGGTCTTTTGAAATGCTGGCATGACAGCTGGAGTTCCTCTCGACTTTCCTGATTTGACTGCCTCCCCTTGAGATGCTACGGGAACACTGGGAACCATTTCCAGATGAAGCAAGGAAAGAAGCCCTCAACTCGAGCAGAGGAGGGGGAAACGGGGGTCCTCTTTTTTTGGCGAGACTCTCGTTGTTCCTCTCGAGTCGAGATGGGTTTACGGGGAACTTCTTGAATTGCTGCAAGGGTGTGAAGGATCCTTTTGAGGTTCGAGAGGGAAGGTTATTTCCCTCGAGACGCAGCTGGGGAAAAGGGCCTCATCTCACCTGGAGGGTAGAACCTCCTGGTTTTTCTTGAGTTGCGGCAGATTCCTCTCGAGTTACGATGGGGAACTCAGGGACCCACTCTTGTGGCCTCAGGAAAGGCCAGTCTCCATGCGAGTTGCGAGGGGCCTCTCGGGATTCCTCTCCAGTTGGTACTGGGCCCTAAGTCCTCGTCAGGAGCCGAGGCCAGAACCTGAGGTTTCCTCTCCAGTAATGAGATGGATATTGAGGCTCCTCTAGAGTCACCACAGGAGAGTCAGGCCTCATCTCGAGTGGACACATGCACGTCTGCTTTCCTTCCAAGCTGTGGCAGCAGTTTCAGGCTTCCTGTCGAGTTGACACAGGGATATGGAGCTTTCCCTCGAGGTTTCCCAGAGGGCTGTCATGTGCCATGTGATGTAAGTCGATACTCGGGGTGACAGTTGAGGCAGTGCAGAGAAATCAGGTTCATCTGGAGTGGACTTAGACTTTTGGGGGCCTTTTGCGTTGGTGGAACGACCCCTGGAGTTCCTCTCGACTATCCTTTTGAGAGTGCTTCCTCTTCAGATGGGACGGGAACACTGTGAATTCATTCCCGACGAAGCAGGAAAAGGAACAATCATCTCGAACAGAGGAGGGGGAAACGGGGCTCCTCTTGAGTTGTGGCGGGACCCCTGGTTTTCCGCTCGAGTGGAGACGGGTATGTCGTGGAACTTCTTGAGTTGCTGCAAGGGTGTGAAGGACCCCTTCGAAGTTCAAGAGGGAAGGTGTGATTTCCCTTGAGATGCCAGAGTGGAAAGGGGCCTCATCTCGCCTGGAGGGGAGAGCCTCCTGGTTTTTCTCGAGTTGTGGCAGGTTCCTCTCGAGTTACAACGGGGACATCAAGTACCCACTCGTGTGGTCTTTGTTCCTCTTGAGTGGAGACGGGTATGTACAGGAACTTCTTGACTTGCTGCAAGGGTGTGAGGACCCTTTCGAGGTTCAAGATGGAAGGTGTGATTTCCCTGGAGATGCCGTGCAGAAATGGCCTCATCTCTCCTGGAGGGGAGAATCTCCCGGTTTTTCTCGAATTGTGGCAGGTTCCTCTCGAGTTACGACGGGGCCCTCAGGAAACCTCTCGTGTGGCATCAGGAAAGGCCAATTCCATGCGAGTTTCGAGGGGCCTCTCAGGAATCCTCTCCAGTCGGTGCCGGGTCCTAAGTCCTCTTCTGGAGCCGAGGCCGGAACTTGAGCTTTCTTCTCCAGTGCTGGCATGGATCTTGGGGTTCCTCTGGAGTCACCACACAGGAGGCAGGCCCCGTCTCGAGTAGAGACCTGCACGTCTGCTTTCCTCCCAAGCTGTAGCAGCAGTGTCAGGCATCCTGTGGAGTTGACACAGGGATCAAAGGCCTTCTCTCGGGGTTTTCCCACAGGGCTGTCACACGTGCCACCATGGTGTGTGTCGATACTAGGGGTGACAGTTGAGGCATTAGAGGGAAATCAGGTTCATCTGGAGTAGACTTAGATATGTGGGGGTCTTTTGGCATGGTGGCATGACCCCTGGAGTTCCTGTCGACTTTCCTGTTGAGTGCGCCTCCCATGGAGATGCAACGGGAATAAAGAGAATCCTTTACCGAAGAAGCAGGGAAAGGAATCCTCATCTCGAGGGAGAAGGGGGAAACGGGGCTCCTCTTGAGTTTGGTGGAACCCTCGGTGTTCCTCTCGAGTGGAGACGGGTCTGTTGGGGAACTTCTTGAGTTGATACAAGGTGTGAAGGACCCCTTCGAGGTTCAAGAGGGAAGGTGTGATTTCCCATGAGACGCCACATCGGAAGATGGCCTCATCTCGCCTGCCTGGTTTTTCTCGAGTTACAGCAGGTTCCTCTCGAGTTACGATGGGGACCTCAGGGACCCATTCGTGTGGCCTCAGTAAAGGCCAGTCTCCGTGTGAGTTGCGAGGGGCCTCTCGAGAATCCTCTCCAGTCGATGCCGGGTCCTAAGTCCTCGTCTGGAGTCGAGGCTGGAATCTGAGGTTTCCTCTCCAGTGCTGGCATGGATCTTGGGGTTCCTCTGGAGTCTTCAGAGGGGAGTCAGCCCTCGTCTTGAGTGGAGACCTGCACTTCCGCTTTCCTCCTGAGCTGTAGCAGGAGTGTTAGGCTTCCCGTCGAAGTGACACAGGGATCTGGTTCTTTCCCTCGAGGCTTTCCCACAGGGCTGTCACACGTGACACTGTGGTGTGAGTCGATTCTCGAGGTGACAGTCGAGGAAGTGCAGGGAAATAAGTTTCCTCTGGAGAGGACTGAGACATTTTGGGGTCTTTTGGAATGCTAGCACCACAGCTGGAGTTCCTCTCAACTGTCCTGCCTTGAGTGCCTCCTTTTGAGTTGCGACGGGAATACAGGGAAACATTTCCACACTAAGCAAGAAAAGGAACCCTCTACTCAAACGGAGGAAGGGGAAATGGGGCTCCCCTGGTTTTTGGCACTACTCTCGTTGTTCCTCTCGAGTGGATACGGGTATGTTGGGCAACTTCTTGAGTTGGTACAAGGGTGTGAAGGACCCTTTTGTGATTCAAGAGGGATGGTGTGATTTCCCTGAAGATGACGCAGTTGAAATGGCCTCATCTTGCCTGGAGCGGAGAAGCTCCTGGTTTTTCTCGAGTTGTGACAGGTTCCTCTCGAGTTACGACAGGGACCTCCGGAACCCACTCATGTGGCCTCAGGAAAGGCCAGTCTCCATGCAAGTTGCGAGGGGCTTCTCGGGAATCCTCTCCAGTCGGTGCCAGGTCCTAAGTCCTCGCCTGGAGCCGAGCACGAATCCTGAGGTTTCCTCTCCAGTCCGGGCATGGATCTTGGGGTTCCTCTGGAGTCTCCACAGGGTAGTAAGGCCTCGTCTCAAGTGGAGACATGCACGTCTGCTTTCCTCCTGAGCTGTAGCAGCAGTGTGAGGCTTCCCGTCGAGTTGACACAGAATCTGGGGCTTTCCCTCAAGGCTTTCCAACAGGGCTGTCACAGGTGCCACCGTGGTGTGAGTAGATACTTGGGATGACATTTGAGGCAGTGCAGGGAAATCGGGTTCATCTGGAGTGGACTGAGACATTTGGGGGTCTTTTGGAATGGTGGCACGACCCCTGGAGTTCCTCTCAACTTTCCTGTTGAGAGCACCTCCTCTTGAGATGGGACGGGAATACCAGGAATCCATTCCCGACGAAGCAGGGAATGGAACAATCATCTCGAGTGGAGGAGGGTGAAACGGGGCTCCTCTTGAGTTTTGGCGGGACCCTCGGTGTTCCTCTCGAGTGGAGACGGGTATGTTGGGGAACGTCTTGAGTTGCTGAAATGGTGTGAAGTACCTTTTCGAGGTTCAAGAGGGAAGGTGTGATTTCTCTCTAGACACTGCAGTGGAAAAGGGTCTCATATCACCTGGAGGGGATAACCTCCTCGTTTCTACAGTTGTGGCAGGTTCCTCTCGAGTTACGACGGGGACCTCAGGGACCCGCTCTTGTGGCCTCAGGAAAGGCCAGTCTCCATGAGAGTTGCCAGGGGCCTCTCTGAAGGAAGTTTATAGCAGAGACGCGCCTGCAAACGGGACTCTGACCGGGCAGAGCATGGTTGCAAACAAGATGTTCTGCCAAGGAGTCTGGCACAACCTTGAGATTAACGGTCCTTGCTAGCGAGGGAACATTTCCTTCCTGTGATAAGGAGAAGGGGGCTCTGGACAGACTCTGCAGTAAAGAGGAGTTTCACTCCCTTCTGCTTTATGATAAAATTTATGCACATGCACTGTACTGAAAAGGCTTAATCATGCAGTGTGGAATTTTCCCCAAGAGGGGCTCTATAAAAATAAACCACAACTTGTTTGCACAGTTCTTTTTTCCTCCAGTCGGAGTTGTGTCTCTGTCTGTCTTTTATGTGTGTCTTGTCTTTGTGTCATTTCACTTGCAACATCTGGCGCCCAACGCGGGGCTAGCAAAGGAACAAAGGGCAATGAAACCGAAAGGATGAGTAACCCCGGGGGGATTTTAGATCCTTAGCAGGGGAACTTTCGGGATCATCATGGGGAATTCCTCATCATTACAGACACAATACATGGAGTCAGTCAAAGGACTTCTCCAGGGAATTCCTCATCATCCTTACGGACACAATACATGGAGTTAGTCAAAGGACTTCTCCACTCCATAAGCATTAAGGCCTCGACTCATCAATTGAGTGAGCTCTTTCGCTTGGTGGAGCAACATTGTTATTGGTTTCAATGTCAAACTAAGTTACAATTGAATTTAAAGGAATAAAAAATAATTTAAAAAAATTGAGAAAGCAACATCAAAAGGGTAATGTAATCCCTTTGAAGTTATGGACTTTATGCAATGCTATAACACAGGCTTTGACTTTACTATCTACTGAGAGTTTAAGTAAATCTAATGCTTCAACGAAGGAAGAAGCAATTTATGAGGATGTGCCAGACGTTGGTGGGACTTATACACCGCTTGAAGGTAAAAATACGGGTGAACCTCCCCCTGGAAATGGTGAAACATCTGATAGTTCAGAATCAGATTTGGAGGGTTCTTCAGTCTCGTCAGAGGAAGGCAAAGAGATTAAAGAAATGACCCATCTATTCCAGGAGTGGTTAAGATCCCATAGGAAGGAGAAGAAATCCACACCTTCTGCTCCTCCCTATGTTTCTTTTTTCCCACTGCAGTTAATCTGCCCGATGTAGGCAAGGAACATTGTCAATTCTCTTTTCCTTTGTCTATGCTTCATGATGGTGACTTGCCTGCTCCCCCTAGTGGCTTTGTCGATCCTCCAAATTATTTCCCATCCAGAGACAGAAAGATGCCAATGTGATAAATGTTCAATACACTCCTTTGGAGTTTAAATTTTTTAAGGATCTTAAGGCTGCTGTGGCACAGTACAGTCCTCAATCTCCCTTTGTTTTGGCCGTGTTGGAATCATTGGGGAAAAAAAGTAAGTTAATCATTCCATTAGATTGGGAATCTATTGCTCAAGCTGTCTTGGAAGGTTCCCAATGATTGCAACTTCGTAGTTGGTGGGAAGAGGAGGTTAGAAAGCAGACTAGGATTAATGAAGGACAGGATCCCCCTGGTCCTCTTGAGAACAAGTTAATGGGAGAAGGCCTTTATCGGGCTTTAAGAGAACAGGCTCAATACTCTGATCAGGACTTACAACAAGTCTGCCAGGTCTTTTTACGGGCATGGCGCCGTGTGGTGCCTACTGGCCACACCCAACCTTCCTTTGTTAAAACAATGCAAGGCCCCAATGAACCATATACTGATTTTCTGGCAAGATTGAAGATAGCTGTGGAACGAGCTATAGGGAGGGATAAAATTTCAGAGATATTACAAACCTTAACATTTAAAAATGCAAATCCCGAATGCAAACGTATACTGGGACCATTAAAGAGACAGGATGCATCTATAGATAAACATATCAGAGCCTACTCAAGAATAAGAAAAACAAAGCATCAGGCTAATGTCTTTGCTACTGCTTTAGCTAAAGCTATGAGACCACAAAAGGGGAGATAATTGCTTCCATTGTGGAAAACCTGGTCATATGAAAAGAGAATGTCAAAAATTAAAAACTGATCAAAGTGCAATTCCTAAAGACAGGCCTTATACTAGAAAGAATAAGACTATTCCTGGACCTTGCCGTCGATGCAGGAAAGGACTTCATTGGACTAGTGAGTGCAGATCTAAAACAGACAAAATGGGCAACCCAATACAGGAAAACTATCCTGCAGGCCTAAGTCCTTGGGGCCCAGGAACAATACCGGGGACTTTTCCTCCTTGCCCTCCTGCTGTCCTGTCCAACAACCATTACGAGTCGTTGCCCCATTAAAAGGACCTCAAAAGATGATTTCGGACTTACGGTCTGCTGCTTCAGGAAGTGCTGCTGCTGATTTACCATTAGCTGAGAATGTTCTTTTGTCACCCAGAGGAGGCATTTACAAATTAGAAACAAATGTATTCGGACCATTGCCTAAAGGCACTTTTGGCTTAATACTAGGCCATAGCAATGGGGCATTGAGAGGCTTAACCATAATTCCTGGGGTAATAGACTCTGACTATGTTGAAGATTTTTTAATTATGGTTTCTACTTCTACCACGCTCTCATTATTAGCTGGGGAGCATATTGCTCAAATACTTCTCCTACCTTATCACCCCTTTTTGGCTCTTCCTGGTGAACGGACAGGAGGTTTTGAGAGCACTGGGCGACATATATTTTGGGAAATGCTTAACAAAGATTCTCGCCCTGTTCTCTCCTTGATTATACAAGGAAGAAGCTTTGAGGGACTCATAGACACAGGGGCAGATATTTCAGTCATTTCTTCTCAACAATGGCCCCAAGATTGGAATAAAGAAAAAAACCCTTTAACGCTGACAGGACTGGGCTCCATTGCAGAGGTCTGGAAGAATACTCATCCCTTGCTATGTCAATTCCATAATGGGAGATCAATGTTTGTTACTTTTTATATGGTTAACATACCTATCAATATATGGGGAAGAGATCTCTCTCCTTTGGGGGCTTCTTAACCGTGAACTCCCTGAAGTTCAAGCTGATTTTAGAAAAGGCAGAGGAACCACAGATCAAATTGCCAACATCTGCTGGATCATGGAAAAAGCAAGAGAGTTCCAGAAAAATATTTATTTCTGCTTTATTGACTATGCCAAAGCCTTTGACTGTGTGGATCACAATTCTGAAAGAAATGGGAATACCAGACCACCTGACCTGCCTCTTGAGAAATCTATATGCAGGTCAGGAAGCAACAGTTAGAACTGGACATGGAACAACAGACTGGTTCCAAATAGGAAAAGGAGTACGTCAAGGCTGTATATTGTCACCCTGCCTATTTAACTTATATGCAGAGTACATCATGAGAAACGCTGGGCTGGAAGAAGCACAAGCTGGAATCAAGATTACTGGGAGACATATCAATAACCTCAGATATGCAGATGACACCACCCTTATGGCAGAAAGTGAAGAGGAGCTAAGAAGCCTCTTGATGAAGGTGAAAGAGGAGAGCGAAAAAGTTGGCTTCAAGCTCAACATTCAGAAAGCAAAGATCATGGCATCTGGTCCCGTCACTTCATGGGAAATAGATGGGGAAACGGTAGAAACAGTGTCAGACTTTATTTTT